>JAJOOO010005537.1:0-15527 GCA_029582685.1 Solanum piurae | reverse complement strand
GATCTGGGAGAGGGGAACGAAAATATATGTATATATACAATTTTCTCTCGCTTTATACAAACACAAACGCACTTTATACACTTGCGTTTGTATAAAAAATGAGAGAGGCGAGGGAGAGAACGAGAGTGGCGAGCGAGATTCACCAGGAGAGAGGTGAAATAACAACAGTTTGCTATGGGGTACAATTAAATCAAATTATATTTATAGCATTTAATTTAAATTAATAATTTGCTATTATATACAATTTTCCCTTAAAGATTACCTATTTTATCCTTTTCTTAGACATTGTAAAGAATAAAATTTGTTATAGAATTAGCTAATAGAAGCAGGACACTTGTATAGTCAGTTATTAATATAAGGTTCTTTTGTTTTCCACACAACTGTATATATACATGGTTGGAGAAGAAATGGATAACACATAAAATTTCCCAATATTGTTGCTTATAGTTTCTAGACTTGCTAATTAATTATTTCATATATATCAAACTTCTAGGTAGATACACCTAGATATATGCAGTTTTGCTATTCTGAAATACAAATACATAAGGAGAGAGGCGAGCGAGATAGGAGAGAGGTGGGCGAGAGAGTAATTGTATCCCATATAAATGTGAATCATACTAGATACATGCATTCGGAATACTATATACATTCTGAAATACAAATACACAGGGAGAGGGGCGAGTGAGAGAGTCTGTGTATCCTAGATACATGCGAATCATATCTGGAATAAATTACACTTAATTCTTACCCCATTTATTTGAGATACATGTATATAAATGCATCGGCGACATGTATCTGAGATCGAAATCAGACATGAATGGTAATTTTAAAAGGAAAAATTACAAAAATATTGTGTTTAAGACTTTAATTTACAATATAAAATATACTTTTTTTATTTACAAAACTAAGTTTTTAAACTCAAATATAGCAATTTTTAAAATACTTCACGTTTTTAAAAATAAAATAATTTTGATTAGTGTGCTTATTTTTTTAAGACCATAATTTACATAATATTATTTTAATCTTTTTATTTACAACAATAACATTTTAATTAGAAACATGACAATTTATTAAAAAATAATAATATACACGATTTAAAATGATCTACCCGATTTAATTACTATTTTTTTGGTTAGTGAGCTGATTTTTTGAGACTCATATTTTCCTTTTATTTTATGTACTGTTTAGACCAATCAGAATTATATTTTGATACGTTCCTTTAATAAATATCTCACTTTCTCTCACTTATTAACCTTCACACGGATGAATACCATTGTTGCACGAGAAAAATTGCACTCATATTTACATCGGGATAGACTGAACGGAATCCCCCAATCTAGGTTAAGCTCCGTGGAAAGGATTGCCTCCTTATCTTCTAAAGAATAGGAAGAATCTTAATATGCTATCAACTTTTCTATTCTACCCTCTCATGGTTATAGAAGATTTTTTCTATAACCATCCGTTAATGAAGTTCATATAATTGAGCTCAATGAAACAAAAAATTTAAAGGGTAAAGAGAAAGAAGATGCTGCAAAATCTAACATTGTTAAAACCAAATATGGAGGAAAAAGGGTAAAGAGAAAGTATTTACGAATGTTGAGTACCCTCATGATAGCAATTTTGAAGACGATATACCAATTGCAAAAAGAATTAATTTACTGGTTTAAATGCTATGCAGAATTGGTATAAATTTTGATATAATTTATATTTATTATGGTGTATGTTATGATTAAAAAATTATGTACACTTCATACACGTCATAATTTGCAACACAAATTAACCTAACAATACCAGTATACAAACTAACCACTATCATATAACAAAATTTTATACACCAATTCAACAAAAATACACCGTTTATAGACAAAATAAAATTCAACAAAAATACACCATAATGATTTGGTGGATATACGCCACAAACTAAAAAACATATGCATAAAAAATATATCGACTACATCAATACATAAATCACTAATTAACCAATAATTTAACTGTAGGTCAGTACTTACGTATGGTGCAAAGCAATTGAGAACTGTATAGTTTATGTTTTATAGATCTGATCCAAAAAACACCAATCAATAAAGCTATAACAATATATTTTTATAAAAAAATAATAATCAATAAAATCAATAAATATACTTTAAAACAATACAAACTTATATTTGTGTATTATAGTGGTATAATTTATGATAAAGAATGCTAAAATTAATTTACTGGTTTAAATGCTATGCAAAATTGGTATAAATTTTGATATAATTTATAGTTATTATGGTGTAGTTTGGATTGGGTACACCAAACCAATAAAATTCGTGTACACTTCAAACTGATATACATCATAATTTGCACCACAAACTAACCAAACAATACCAATAAACAAACTAACCACTGTCATATAACAAAACTTTATAAAATCTTAATTTATATTTATTGGTAATTTTCTTTTCCGTAGATACAAAATTAATAACGCTGCTTAGCAGAATAAGCACGATAAATAACACAAAAATTCAACAAAATAACACCATAATTGTTTGGTGTATACGCCACAAACTAAAAAACATATGCATATGCAATTTATATCGACTACACCAATACATAAACCACTAATTAACCAATAATTTAACTATAGGCGAGTACCTACGTATGATACAAAGCAATTGAGAACAATATAGTGTATATTTTACATATCCGATCCAAAAACCACCAATCAATAAAGCTATAGCAATATAAGTTTATAAAAAGAATTAAATCAATAAAACCAATAAATATACTTACAACAATCATAATCGAAGCAATTATTATGGTGAATACCTGTTTCATTCCATCTCCCGTCGTGCTGAATTAAAATTGAAAAAATATTCATATTTTCCATTGAACGCACTTTCATAATAGTGGAGATATAGAGTTTGATTTTGATTAGAATTGTGAGAGAGAAGCAGTAACTATATTAGAGATATTTATTGAAGGTAAATAAGAGAAGGGGAGAAAATTAAGGAATTAAAAAAAATTATGGGTTGTAATGCTTTAATTTCCCTTTTTTTAAATTATTTATTTTATTGTTCAGATTTTATTTTTTTTTAAAAATCGTTATTTTGTAAAAAAAACTATTATTATGTTGGTGAAAAAAAAACTATTGTTACATAATTGTTATTTAGGTGCTTATTTTGTATAGTTAAGTTTCGTTTCCTTTTTTGGGACACATAACAAAAAAAAAAATCTCTCTCCATTATTCATCTCAATCTCAAAAATACTCTTTCTTAATGAAATATGATTATCTCTCTTATTAGTCTCTCATCTCTTTCATTTTTCGTATCTAGGTAAAACCTCCATTCTTGATAATATTTTTGATTCTTTTCTAAAAAAAAATTAAAGCACCTCTAATTCAAGAAAAATATTTATTTTTGCTATTACTTTTTGCTCTGAAACTGTTAATTCGAAGAAGATCGGCATAATTATAGTGAATGTGATTTGTATCATGTGGTCCATAAATTATAAGGAATATAATTTGGTGGCTGATCTGGTACAATAATTAGTGATTTGTTGATTTTTATTTGTGATATGTTTTAGTGTAAATATTTTTATGGATGACATAGTTAAAATATTGATAATATGTTAATTTAAATCGGATGGATGATGTAGATAATTTTTGGTGATATGTTGGTTAAGAACTATAAAAGAAATTGATTTTAATTGATGGTAAGGTTGATTCTAGTTATATGTTTCAACTCTACAATACATAACACCATAATCTAATCAAGTATGTACCAATAGTATCATCAAGTTAATTTACATGGTGTACAATGTGGTGTAACCTTTATGTCAAGTTCAAATTTTAATAACTATAACAACTAAAAATAATTGATAGATTTGTTGATTTGAAGTTGTAATATATTATAGTGTATGCATTTTGATTATGGTATGACTAATTGTTTGGTGATATGTTGGTTTAGAACTATAAAAGATAATGATTTATAATTGATGGTAAAATTGATTTTAGTTATATATTACAACCCTATAATACGTAAACCGTAATCTAATCAAGTATATACCAATTTTTTAGTATCATCAAATTAATTTACATGGTGTACAATATGATTTAACCTTGATGTCAAGTTCAAATTAATTTAATTCAATTTTATCATAATGAATGAATTATACCAAAATTATAATCAAATAAATTAAAAAAATTAATTTATACATTAATGATAAAGTTAATATTTGGTTATATGTGTCAACCTATAATGGTGTAAAAAATGACATAAACAAAAAAAAAATGAAGGGAGAAAGATAAAATAAAAATAAAAATTTTGAAAAATAAAATAAGGTAAAAAAATAATTAAAAAAAAAGAGATGAGAAAGAGACGACTGAAGAGACAAAAAAAGAGAAGGAGAGAGAAAATTCTCACAAAAGGGTAGAGAGAGAAAAAGAGATTGAGGTGGAGATATTTTAGGAAGAAGATTTAAAAAGAGATTTTCTAGGAGTAAAAAATGTGTGCTTTTTTAAATCTCATTGTTATATTTTGTTTTTTTTTGTTTTTTTTTTTGTAAAGATTTTATTGCTATGTTGGTAAACAATCAAACTGTTGTTAAATAGGAGTAATTTGGATGCTTAAATTGTATAGTTAGATTTTTTGCCCTTTTAAAAATTCAAAGGAAGACACATAATTATGCCCTAAACTAGTAGAATTTCTGTTGTTTGTCCTATACAAAATGCTTAAGGGCTATTAGAGCATAATGATTGCTCAGGGCTATAAACATAATGCCTTTGGGGGATATTGAGACGTAATAAGACACATAATTATGCCCTAAACTAATAGAATTTGTGTTGTTTGCCCTATACAAAATGCTTAAGGGTTATTAGAGCATAATGATTGTTCAGGACGTAATGATTGCCTATTGGCTAAAGCAAAAAAATATTTTTCTTTAGTCAATAATGATGTCAACTTCAACTATCGTTACATTCATCTATTTGTCTAATGCAATAAAACCCGTGAACACTAATAATGTTCAATCCAGATGCTATCTTTCAATATACAAATTCTTATGTGGATTTTAGTATAAGCTAAGAGTGAGAAGATAAAGGAGAAAGAGAGAAAGTGATGGGGTTGATGCTGAAAAAGGTGAAGGGATTATAGGGTGAGACAATAGACGTGGAGGTAGAATTTAGGGATAGGGCTATAATTTATCCCTTTTCTAATTAAAAATAGAAAATACATAAATACATAAATTAAGATATCATAATCTTTCAAAATTTCCTACCATTACAAAGATCCACTTTCTGATACATTCCTATCCCCTCTTGGATACATCCCTCCCACTATGAATCATGTTCATAGTTATGCCTCGTATCCGACGCAACAATAGATTATAGACCAATGTATCCAAAAGATGAGGAATGTATCTGACAAAACAAAAACAGTAGAGACCAATGTATTCGACAACAGAGAAATGTATCTGACGCTTAAGTAATGTATCATTTGCAATGTACTAGACAACCAAGGAATGTATCCGAGAGTAATGGAAAATCAAGGATTTTTGTTAATGAAGAAACTTTTGGGATAAGATGTAATTAGCCCCAAATGTATGAAATTTCTCTAAATTATCCAATAAAAATATCAATTGGGCCAATAACTTGCAGTTGGGATATTTTTTGTCAATAGGTGAACTAAATTGTATTGAGTAAATTTTAGGTTTAGCAAACATAAAAATTATATTTATATGCCATAGCTATAGTTTGTATAATTGCACTCCATAGCACCTTTATATTTGCTATGACTATTAATCTGTATATTTCGGTATACATCTACATACAAAATATGTATTTGGGTATATTTGTATATTTCGGCATACAAATGGGTGCTGCATTTAATTTGTATATTTTGGTATACAAATAGGTCCTGCATTTGTATATTTCGGTATACAAATGGGTCTTGCATTTGTATATTTCAGTCTATTTATATATTTCGGTATACAAATGAGTCCTGCATTTGTATATTTCGGTATACAAATGGATCTTGCATTTGTATATTTTGGTATACAAATGGGTCCTGCATTTGTATATTTCGGTATACAAATGGGTCATGCATTTGTATATTTCGGTCTATTTGTATATTTCAGTATACAAATGAAATGTCAAAAAATATAGAATGTTTGATGCGAATTACAAATAAAAGAAACTATGGCTATAGCATGTAATTTGAATTAATAGTTTGTTATTTCATACCATTTTTCCAATTGTATTTAGGTTAAAATTATGTATGACTTATTCAATCCAAACTTTTTATCTGTCAATTCCCTCTAATAATAGTACGTATGAAAATAATTATCCTTATGCCTATTTTTGTGTCCAACTACCATATTTCCATGTCAATGTTTATATTATTTTTTCCACCTTTTCTCTTTTTTTCTTTGTCTTTTCAGTCATTTTTTCTCTAATTATTTTGGGGTTTCTTACGTAAATATACTACTTGCCAAAAAAGAAGAAGATAAATACATAATTAGACATACTTCACTATCATATATATACTATTATTATATATACTTTCAAAATATTACGTATCTTACCATTAATTAAGAATTTTTTTACCATATTGAGAAAGATACACTTATACACATGTAATTTTGCTAACAGATACACTAAATTAGGGAGAGAGGCTTGTGAGATGGGGAGGAGGATGAACAATATTTTGTTATGTATCTCAGATACATGCAATTCACACTAGATACATGTATCTATTGTGAATTGCATGTATCTGGGATACCAGATACATAGGAGAGTGATGAGCGAGATGGGAAAGAGGCGAGCGAGATTCGTTATGTGTCTCAGATATATGCGAATCCACTTTGATACAATATATCTAGAACAAATTTGACCTCATGTATCGTGAGATATATGTATTCTGATGTACCAAAATTTGGTAAGATACGTAATATTGCAAAGTAGAGTGTATCTAAGTAATTAGCTCCTAAACTAGTAAGATTTATGTAAGTTTCCCAAAAAATATCAGCTAATTATTGCATGTATATGTAATGTATTTATATTGTATAAATAATGTATAACTATGTACAGAGATGTATATGTACATGTATATTCATATACATTGCTACGCAATATTAATACATTGCTACAGTTCATCTTTCTCAATGAGGTGAATCTTTTTTTCAATTCCAACCTACTCAAATCTCCTCTAAGTATACCCAAATCTTAGTTATGATCCCCTCTTGATGTTTTAGGTCATTTAATATATTATTCACTTAAAATGATTCATGTATGCTTCAAGTCAAATTTCAAAAAATTAAAAAAATGACCTAGTTGTAAAAGTATAATATTACACTATACTGTATATTTTTGCAGTATACTATTGCAATAAATTATATACTACTGAATTAAATAATATAAACTAAATTGATATGTAATATACACAAAATGGTATACAATATTCAATATGTCTTCTTCACTCATTTTCAATCTCAAATTTGAACTCACATTCTTCACTAGTTCAATAATGGAGGATTCAGATTCTCAAGCTCAATTCGAAATAATAGTGGCTATTAATAGTTCATGGGATTCCCAAATAATAGTTTCAAATTTGGATTTTTGGTATCTCCAAATTCAAAGCTCCTTCATAGTGAATGGGATAGCCATCTTTTTCAGTAGTACCCAATTGATTTTGGTAACAAATTGAAAAATAGGAAAATCACGTAACAAGGCAAACATTTGATATGTATTTTACGAATAAATTATTATAGTTTAAAAAGATTATAATTTGTAGCTATATGTAGGGTTTTATAACAAATTTCTCTCTCTTCTCTCCTCTCCTCTCTCCTTTCTCCTCCCACTACCCCCTCTCTTACCCCCCCCCCTCCCCCCTCTCTCCAACCCAAATAGTTAGTATCCCAAAAAACATTCCACATAAATATGACAATTATATTTTCTATTATGTATCAACTATATACCTATTTTGTATCAATTGTATTATGGAAATTTGAATTTTACCACTTATATTCGTCAACACAAATTGTGTTTGTTAATACAATTATTTCAATTATATTCGATATATGATACAAATCAATTGTATTCAAACAATTATATTTGTATTTGTATCTAGATTTGTATTTTGTATCAACTGTATTCGTGATACAACAAATATAATATGTATTCATCCTCTCTCGATCTCGCTCACCTCTCTCCTCCTAAAATGAATATTGTATTCATTTTGATACAAATCAATTGTATAAATTGTATTTGTGATACAACCTGATACAACAAGTATTTAACCTCTCTCACATGTATCCTCTCTCTCATATCTCGCTCGCCTCTCTTCTCCCTCTCCTAGTCTTGCTCTCTTCTCTTTTCCCCCTAACATATAGTTATAATTCGTAATTAAGTAAACTATAGCTATAGATCTTCAATTTAAATCTAAACCATAGTTATTTTTGAAAGTTTTCCATAAATAATTAGGATGGACAATATTTGGTCCACAATCTCGGCCTTCAAACTAACCAACAATGGGAAGTCCAAAATATTGTCTTTAAAAAATCAGTAGGTAAGCTCAATGTAGCCCAAGTAATAAATGTGAAATCACAAATAGTTCTACTTCTTCATGAGATCAAATCTGTTATCTGCTATTGAGAAGATGATTTAAGCACTATATTTTTATTTGTATTAAAACCTAAATTACCTTCTATTCCTATTCTCTTTCTAATTACACTAATCTCATATTTTTAGGTATTTCTGATACATAATTAAGGATCCGGATACATTATTGTTGATACATTATGTATCAATTAGTTACACTTATTAAGGGAAAAAAAGAGCTGAAAAATCAAATTAAGATCTTATAGTATCCATCTGTTGCACTAATTAAGGGGAAAAAAAAAACTGAAAATCAAATTAAGATCCCATAAATTGCGCTATTCCATTTCAAATTATTGTAAAAAATTCAATCATATAGTGTAACAAACCAAAAAAAATCAAAAATTAAATTGCTTCTTCTTGTTCATTGTTCTCTGTTTCATCCATTAGCCAAAAATTTCATATAATACATAATAAATATTTCGATCTTCTTACGTTTCTTCTTACTTTCAATCATATAGAGATAAATCCTAACATAACAAAGAAATTCAAATTTTCAAATTTCTTTGGCACCCCCTATTCAGCGAAGAAACCTTTCAGATTTGATTTAAAAAAAATAGTCAAAATTTTGGGTAAGCGAGGTGAGTTATGAAGGATACAAAAGAGATGGAATTGTTGTTGGACAAACGATTTCTTTTGTGAATCTTCAAGTTCATCGAAGATCCTTTTAGTTTTGATTCAAGATTGTTGAAAATTTTGAGATTCAAAATTCTTCTCCCAGTTCATTGAAGATCCTTTCAGTTTTGATTCAAAATTATCAAATTTTTTGAGAAGATACATTATTGTAACACCCCGTATTCAAAAAGGCCAAAATTACAGCTTTTAAGTAGCATCCAAACCACGCCGGCCACCTACGGCCCGTGGAGTGGACCACGGACCGTAGGTGTGGTCCTAGTTTGGCCTGCCTGAGAAGGGTCTGAGGGTCCAGAACCATGACCTGACTAATGGACCGTTGGTCAGACCACGACCGTGGTTGGGGGTCTATGGTTCGAACCCCAAAAACCAAGTTTCTGACACCAATCGACGGTCCACCAGGACGGACTGTGGGTCAGACCACGTTCTGTCGACTGGGGTCCGTGGATGGTCACCTGGTAGTTATTTCTAGGGGCAGTTGGGTCTTTTCCTAGTTAACTAGTTCCTATATTATGTCGTTTTGCCTAAGTTTAGGACCATAAGTCTTTTTACCCCCAAATTCACCCCATTTTAATTCATTCTTCCAATATCACAAAAGAATCTGAAATCTCCTCTCAAATATTCTCTCTTTAGAAAGTTGAAGAAGAAGAAGATTCAACCTACGGTTTCAAGCTAAGGTTCCAATTCCTCAATTGAAGGCTAGCATTTGGATTCACGGTATGATAGTTTTCTTCCGTGGAGTTCCCAAATTACTCTATTTCAAACGGGAGAATTTCCCAATTAAGTTAGGTCTTTCTTCAATTACCATGGGTTCTTATGATTATTGATTTGAATGATTAAATTATGATCTTCTAAGCATGAATTGATGATTTACTATGGTTTTATGATGTTTTCCCCTATGAACCCATGTAATCCCCATGTTTTGAAGTTTTGAATCATATGATGTGGGATTTTAATCTTCAAGGAAGAGTGTTATAAAATTAAGCATGTAATGAGATAATTGCATGAATTTATGATGAAATCCATATCTAACCCTTGTTTTCTAAACGTTGATGATTAAAAAATGGTTTTTGGCCTTGAAAGGTGATTATAAAATTATGCATGTTTTCATGAGAATTATGTAAATGTTTAAAGGGTGCTTTGAGAATAAAGTATCAATGATGATGATTATAATGTGCTGTTGAAAGGATATTCTCATAAACACATAACTAGCATGATGCGAAAGATTTTCACACATAATAAAGATTCTTAGGTTGAAAGTCTTTCTCACCTAATTGAATCAAAGAATAAGAGCTATCTTAATGAATTTAGCTTGGATTGGCAAGATGACATGTCGTTACATGGATAATGAGAATAAGTAAGAAAATACTATTCTGTGGGATTTATGCTTAGCACCGAGTGGATATTGACGATGAGATGGAAGCTCTCCCGTCAGTCGAGGTCGGGTTTCTAGAAGAAGTCTGAGATGGAAGCTCTCCCGTTAGTAGATGACGGGTTTCTAGTAGCAATCTCCTTATTCCTTAACTATGTTCCCTCATAGTTTGATCAACTAGAGGATCCACTTAAGTTAGAAGTTCATTGTTCTACCTTAGGCAAGTAGAACAACCCTTTTCAGTGTGGGAGACACCGGGGGATCATGTTATGGATCACATGGTCTTGATGTCGGTTAAGGCCAATTCCCCACATTAATAATGAACTAAGGTTACTCAAGGAGTATATCATATGTTCAAAGGATTTAAAGATAATGTTAGCTTGCATTGGCCTTTGTTTTTATGAAGTATGTTTTCTAACCTTCTTATATCATGTTTTAACTTGGTCAATTGCATGTCATGAAATGAAATGTCCCTTTTTGCATGATTTACATGTTTGTATGGCTATCATACTTGGTACATTATTTTTTACTAATGCATACTCTTGCCTACATTTCCCTAAATGTAGGGTCCGACAGTTAGGTTTCTGAGTTTCGTGGCTATAGTTTGACTTGGATATTTTCTCGAGCTTTGGTGAGTCCTCATGCTTCGAGGACAAAGTTTATAGTTTTCAGTTTCTTTCATGTATTTCTCTTTTGGACATGATGTATGGGCTAGGAACAATTTCATTCTATTGTATTAGATGTCTATGATGAAACATTAGTTTAGACTTTCGCTTTCTTCATAAAATGTTTTGGACTTGGACTATTGTCTTACTCTTATTGTTCTATTTCTTATGTTATGAGAACTAAGTGTCTTGTATGGAGTCCTTCGGGGTTCTATACGTCATGTTACATCTAGGGGATACCCCTGGGTTGTGACAAACTTGGTAATCAGAGCATAAGGTTTAGAATGGTCCTAGGATGTCTCATAAGCCACATCTAGTAGAGTCTTGTTCACGAGTGTGAAGCGCGCCACATTTATGAATGAGAGGCTACAAAATGATTAGAAAACTCCATTTATTTCATTACTCTTAAGTCATGCAATAGGGTTTAACTCTATAATCTCTCTCCTAATCCTTATCTTATGTTCTTCAGGATATGTCTACTCGAAGGGCTTATACTAGAAGGAATGTGAGAGATAATGCGGAACAAGAAGCTCCTCCTCAAGCTCCGGTCGATTCTTTGGCCGAAAAAGTAACAAATACGGAGTTTAGGGCTACTTTTCAAGAGTTGGCTCAAGCCATGACGACTCAAGCCAATAGAGAGGTCATAGTTCTCGTGAACCTAAATGTGGGTACGACGACTTCAAGAGTGAGGGACTTTACAAGGATGAACCCTACGGAGTTTCATGGTTCAAAGGTTGAGGAAGATCCTCAAGAGTTTATTGATGAGGTCTACAAGGTTTTGATGAAATGTGTTGCTCAAGTGTGGTACAACCAATGGAAATCAAGGGAGACCAGAAGATGCGGGTCTTCTTGATTGGGATAAATTTAAGGGTGCTTTTCTTGATAGGTTCTTTCCCCTTGAGATGAGGGAGGCTAAGGTGCTTGAGTTCATTAACTTCGTCATGGAAGTATGAGTGTGAGCGAATATGCTCTAAAGTTCACTCAATTGTCTAAATATGCTCTAACAATGGTTACAGATTCAAGGGCTAGAATAAGTAAGTTTGTCTTGGGTGTGTCTTAAATGGTGGTTAAAGAGTGTTGAACTGCTATGCTTATTCATGATATGGAAATATCTTATTTCATAGTACATGCACAACAAATTGATAAGGATAAACTCAAGGAAAGGTCTAGAGAGGTAAAAAGGGCTAAGACCGGTGATGGTAATTTTTCTCAAGCAAGGTTCGATGGACATGGTCGTCCTAGATTTTGGCAAAGATTTTCCGGTAAAGGTTCCTCCAATGCTCCTCCTAAGCTCAACAAAGATAGGGTGTCTAACCCTAAGTCTCAAGGAGGTAATCTTAGTGGATCTTCATTGCCCATATCTACTTGTGTTAAGTGTGGTAAGAAGCATGAGGGTAGGTGTCTAGCCAGCACGGATGGTTGCTTTAGTTGTGGTAAGAGTGGTCACAAAATGAGGGATTTCTCGATGCTTGCAGCAAAAGGAAGAGAATGCAAGCAAGCTTCTCCTAGTGGTTCAAATTCCAATGCTCCTAAGCAAAATCGCTTCTATGCTCTCCAAACCCGAGATGAATAAGAGAGTTCTCCAGACGTGGTTATCGATATGTTAAAAGTTTTCCAAATAGATGTATATGCTTTGCTTGATCCCGGTGCTACTTTGTCCTTTGTGACACCATATGTGGCGATGAGGTTTGATGTGCTTCCCGATATGTTGTTAGAACTTTTTTCTGTCTCTACTCTTGTTGATGATTTTGTTGTGGCTAAAAGGGTCTATAGAAGATGTCCCATTTTCTTGTCCCACAGAATTACTCTTGTTGACTTGGTAGAGCTTGATATGTTAGACTTTGATGTTATCCTTGGTATGGATTAACTGCAATATTGTAATGCTTCTATTGATTATAGGACTCGAGTAGTCCAGTTTCAATTCCCAAATGAGCCTATCCTAGAGTGGAAGTGGGAAATGTTATGCCTAAGGGTCAGTTTGTCTCTTGTCTAAAAGCTAGAAAGATGATTTCTAAGGTTGTATTTACCATCTTGTTAGGGTGAGGGATGTAGATTCTGAAACCCCTACTCTTGAGTCGATCCCCGTTGTAAATGAGTTTTCGGAAGTGTTCCCCCACGATTTGCCCGGTATTCCTCCCGAAAGGAAAATAGACTTCGATACTGACCTTCTCCCAGATACACAACCTATTTCTATTCCTCCTTATAGAATGGCCATGGCAGAGTTAAATGAGTTGAAAGAACAATTGAAAGACTTGTTGGATAAACCGAGTATCTCTCCATGGAGTGTTCCAGTTTTGTTTATTAGAAAGAAGGATGGTTCTCTTTGCATGTGTATTGATTATCGTTATTTGAACAAGGTGACCATTAAGAACAAGTATCCTCTTCTAAGGATAGATGATTTATTTGACCAACTTCAAGGAGCAAGTTATTTCTCTAAGATTGATCTTCGATCGGGTTATCACCAATTGAGGGTGAAAGATGATGACATTCTGAAGATAACTTTTCGAACCCTGTATGGTCATTATAAGTTTTTGGTAATGTCGTTTGGGTTGACTAATGCCCCGACGACGTTTATGGATTTGATGAATAGGGTGTTTAAACAATACCTTGATATGTTCGTAATTGTGTTCATTAATGATATTTTAATCTATTCGAGAAGTGAGAATGAGCATATTGACCATTTGATGATTGTGTTACAAGTTCTCAAGGACCAATAAATCTATGCAAAGTTTAGCAAATGTGAATTTTGGTTAAGGTTTGTATCTTTCTTTGGTCATATTGTGTCAAGTAAGGGTATTGAGGTAGATCCGAAGAAGACGGATGCGATAAAGAGTTGGCCTAGACCTCTAACCCCTTCGGATATTAGAATCTTCTTGGGTTTGGCCAGTTACTATAGAAGGTTTGTGGAGGTACTTTCTTCCATTGCTTCTCCTTTGACAGCTTTGACTCAAAAGAAGGCTAAGTTTATATGGTCTGAAGCTTGTGAGAAGAGTTTCCAAGAGTTGAAAGATAGACTTACTTCCGCTCCCATGTTGACCTTACCAGAATGTACGAATGGTTTTGTGGTGTATTGTGATGCTTCTAGAATTGGGTTAGGATGTGTGCTTATGAAAAATGGTAAGGTTATTGCCTATGCTTCAAGGCAACTTAAGATCCATGAAAAGAACTATCTTACCCATGACCTATAATTAACGACAGTTGTTTTTGTCTTGAAGATTTTGAGGCACTACTTGTATGGAGTTCATGTTGACGATTTCACCGACCATAAGAGTTTGCAATATGTGTTCAATCAAAAGGATTTGAATATTCGCCAAAGAAGGTAGCTTGAATTATTGAAGGATTATGACATGAGTGTTCTTTATCACCCCGGCAAGGCAAATGTGATAGCAGATGCTCTTAGTAGGTTGTCTATGGGTAGTGTGGTTCACATTGATAAAGAAAAGAAAGAGTCGGTTTGAGATGTTCATAGATTGGGCCGATTAGGTGTTCAATTAGTGGACTCCACCAAGGGTGGTGTTATGGTTCACAATGGGTACGAATCGTCTTTTGTGGTGGATGTCAAAGCCAAGCAAGGTCTTGATCCAATTTTGGTTGAATTAAAAGAAGCGGAGCTTAAGAAGTTCGTTGAGGCTTTCTCCCAATGGGGAGATGGTGTCCTTATATATCAAGGTCGGTTATGTGTTCCAAATGTTGATGACTTGAGGGAACATATCTTATATGAAGCCCATAGTTCTCGTTATTCCATTCACCCGGGAGCCACCAAGATGTACCGTGATTTGCGGGAAGTCTATTGGTGGAATGGGATGAAGAAGGATAATGCAAAATTTGTGGTTAAGTGTCCAAATTGCCAACAAGTAAAGGTTGAGCATAAAAAATCGGGAGGTATGTCCCAATACATTGGTATTCCTACTTGGAAGTGGAGAGATTTAAACATGGACTTTATGGTTGGTTTGCCTCGCACCCGATGACAACATGACTCGATATGGGTTATAGTAGATTGGATGGCAAAATCGTCTTATTTCCTTCCCGTCAAGGTTTCCTATTCGACAGAGGATTATGCCAAGTTATATTTGAGAGAATTGGTAAGGTTGCATGGAGTGCCCATGTCCATTATTTTCGATTGTGAGACTCAATTCACTTCTCGATTTTGGAAGCCATTCCAAAAGAGTCTTGGCACTAAGGTTAAGCTTAGTACGACCTTTCATCCCCAAACTGATGGGCAAGC
>JAJOOO010005536.1:0-25499 GCA_029582685.1 Solanum piurae | reverse complement strand
TTCGAATGCTTAAACCCTTCTCGAAGTGTAAATTGAACCCCGAACCCTCTCTGGTATATTTCAAATGATTTTTTCTGTTTAAATCTTTGAAAATTATAAGTTTTCTTAATTTCTTTAAAAAATTAAGTGGCGACTCTTTTCTAAGTATTTTTCTCAAATTGTTTTATACTTAGAACATTTCAAAATGTGATTTTTTCTAAAGTTAGGAAAATTACGGCATAACACTTACCCTAGCCTATTTGTATATTTGCAAACGAAATATATAGACCGCAGTCTCCATAACAAACAAAATTATAGTTATGAAGCGCAATTATCGAAATTATAACTATAAAACCTTATTATACCTATTATATTTGCTATTTCTGAAATTTTCTCTAATATATACCCACCAGAAAAACAGAGTCTTTGAAAAGACTAAGTACTCATGGTTATGATATTCGACAAATCAATTAGGGGACGATAACCAAAAAATATAAGTATTCTTGTAAGATGTAAAAACCATATCTTAAAAGAGAAATATTTAAAACATATTTAAATTCAATGCAAATTATTAAACTAAACTTAAATACAACCTTGATCTTATAATATGAGTGAAATACACCCCTAAATTTTCGCCAAGTTTAGGAATTTGAGACCATTTGTTATGTCATGTGGCAGATCAAAGTGTATCTAAGTTTAATTAATCAAGTAAAATAATTTTTTTTAAGACCATCAACTGTTCTAAAATAAAATTAATAATTTGCGTAAAAAAATGCTTTCAAATACTTCTTCTTATAGTAAATTAATTAAAAATAGTCATAATAGAAAAAAGTGGCAAAAAGGGACTTTGATATCCAACCTACATAGATCAGTCCTAGGCCTAGTATTATTTATCCACTTTTGCATGAAGACACTTATTAAAAAAATAATTAATGACATAATGAATTTATTATTTTACCTCTATTAATTATGAAGTGGATGAAAAATTCTACATTTTTAAAAGTAATTAATCATTTAATTGAGGATATAACAAGGTAAAAAAAATTATCCTTTCTTAATTTGTCAAAATAAACAAATAATTAGGAATAACTATAAAAAAAAAATTAAGGACAGATGAAGTACTATACTTATATAATAGCAATTTTTTTTTATAAAAAGCAGTAATTTTCCACCGAATATTTCACTGAAAGCCTCATAGAAGGAGCTACTGGTGTACTAGAAAGTCTAGCAATGGAACTCCGCAGTCTTTTGTGCAAAACACATTAATTCATTTCGACAATATATATCAACTTTCTGGCCTTTTTAATTTATAGCATCAAATTTCAAATCATTTCTCCAGGTCATTGCAATTTGTTCGATGATACACATCGTGCGTTATTATCTCTCCGAGCACCCTTCTGTTGTAAATTTTCGTTGGAGTCATAGCCAATCATGGGGTAACACGTGGTTCTTCCTCTTCACCTCCATTGCAGCCTATGTTATCTTCTCCCTCTTCCTCCACCTTTTTCTCTGCGTCCTCTTCCGCAACCGCCGTCCTCTCCCTCTTGGCCCCATCCCCGCCGTTCACTTCCTCTCTATGGTCCTAATCTCCCTCACCATCTTCACCGGAATACTCCTCTCCGCCGCCGCTGAAATCCGCGAAACTCGCTGGTTCTGGCGCCGTAACAAAACCACCACTTTCCAATGGCTCCTCTGTTTCCCTCTCGGCACGCGCCCTTCTGGACGCGTCTTCTTTTGGTCCTACATTTTCTACCTATCTCGCTTCCTCCACACGCTACGTACTTTCTTCTCCATCCTCCATCGTCGAAGACTCTCCTTCTTTCAACTCTTCAACCACTCCATACTCATATTTATGTCCTTCCTGTGGCTAGAATTCTCTCAATCGTTTCAAGTACTAGCAATACTATTTACAACGTTTTTATATTCTGTTGTTTATGGTTACAGATTTTGGACTGCGATTGGATTGCCAAGCGCGTGTTTCCCGTTTGTTGTAAGCTGTCAGATTCTGTTACTGGGATGTAACGTTGTGTGCCATGTTGGGGTGCTTTTGCTCCATTTCATGAAAGGTGGGTGTAACGGAATTGGGGCATGGCTTTTCAATTCAGTGCTCAATGCTGCTATTCTATTTTTATTCCTCAATTTTTATGTGAAGGTGCACTTGAAGAATATAAATGGTGTAAAAGACACTGAAATTTTGGACTCTCTCAAGAATAAGGATAGTTGAAGTACATCCAACAGCTTGTCTACTTTTTTTTTTTTTACACAAAATTTTGTATTGAAGTTATAACAGTTGGGTTGTAAATTATGTTAAAGGAAATCGACGGAGAGTTCGATCTTTACAGTTATGATGAGTATATGTATATTACTAATTGATACAGCTCTCAGAATCTGTAGCCAATGGCAAAGTCATTTCACGCATGCTCAATTTGCATCCCTTTTGAGTTTTGATTCTATCCTTTAATTTGACTAAGTTTTTGGAAACACAATTCCAAAAACAAATTTTTCAAAAATCTCTTATGACAAAAAAAAACTAGGACTATTATTTTAGATAAAAAAATTTATAATACTAATACTATTATTGTTTTAGAAGTATTGACTTGAGGGTCTTTTTTTTTTTTTTATGGTTAAAAATTAAAATGTAGGGGACGTGTATATCTTAGATTCTTAGTTGTGTGCCCATCGAACATGCACGCATGACTTTTGATGATAAGGTTATCATTATTATTAATTAAATTATAAATATATATATGTGAGAGTATCTTGAGCGTCGAGCTATATAGAGAGCTAATTAAAATTCTCCTCCAGGATTATTAAGATAATATTAATAATGTACGTTATATAATTCTGGAAAAAAAAAGAAGCAATTAAATGGCATATCTACTTTAAGGCCAAGTGGCCCTTAATAAGGCAATATACTTTATAAAGATTTAATATTTAATATTTAAATATAGTATTACGCTTCTGTCGCTAGCAAGTACCAAGATTATCCATTTATCTATTACTATGTCTTTGAAGTCTATAGTAAATTATTTGAAAGTTTCAGTGCACTGGATCCTCCAATGGAGTATTTACTTGTTTATTTTTACTTTACACCCCTATTAAAAATAATAATTATGAATTTATTATTTTACCATCCTATTGACTGATATAGAATTTCAAAATTAATTTACTCATTAAAAAGGTTGTACTTTTTTCAAAAATATTAATTTTTTAAATAAATTGAAGATATAGTAATAGGTAAAAAAATATTGTCTTTTCTTGATTTCTAAAAAAATTATAAGTATAAAAGGACAAGTAAAAAGTCAAAATTAGACAAGTAAAAAGGAACAAAAGAAGTATCTCATAATTTTTCAGATCTTTTTTATTACAATGTTTAAAAGACTTGAAAATAGCTATCACATTAAGTAATTTATAATTACTCCCTCCCTCCGTTTACTTTTACACACACCTATTAAGAAAATAATTAATAATATAGATATTTTATCAAATTATAAGAAAATAATTAATAATATAGATATTTTATCAAATTATCTCCTCTTAAATGATATCTTAGAAAATGATTTGGAAAATATGTATTTAATGGTGAGGGTAAAATATGGAAAAATATTACTCCCTCCATTTCAAATTAATTGAATTGTTGAGACATTTTTCATTTTTCAAATTAACTTAATTGTTCAATTTTCAAGACTACTATTAGAATATTCTTCCAATTTTACCCTTCATTAGTTAGTATTGGAATTAGTGTTTAGTTATTTTAATCATAAATTTGATAATAATTAATAAGGATAAAAATGGAAAGTTATGCCTAATTTATGTCTTAATCTTCTTTTCTTAAAGGGTGTGAACTGTGAAACACCTCAACAATTCAATTAATTTGAAATGGAAGGAGTATTGTCTTTTCTTGATATGTCAAAACTAACAAGTTAATATGAAAAAGTATTTTAGAAATAATTGACAAGTAAAAGCGAACGGAGAGAGTATATTGTTAATGGAATAAATAGTTTTAAATAGTGCAAATATGCATTGATCAGCGTGCCCCTCTGGTATTTCTTATGCGTGTGGATTTTTTTTTTATATATACGTTAGTAACTTAGTTGTAATCAAAAGGCAAAAGTTGTACTCTTAAACATTCATACTAACAATATTTGAACTAGTTTTGGGGTTGATTAAATTTCTTTTTAACATTTATTTTTGCTCTATCTAAGACGATTCATGATGCTATTACACAATTTTTATAATGACAAATGATCACAATTCATAACTGATCTTATCTTTTATTTGAACTTTGTGCGTGCTATGTGAAACTAGTATTAACATTGGAGGACCATCAGAGTTTTGGTGGGATGTCGTGTCAGATTCCTTGATACTTAATTAGAAATCTCAAATTTAAGTTCAATCTTAATTGAAAAAATTTCTAATAGAAATCTTTTAATAGGTCTTATGCCACTCAAAATCAAATTAGTATGAGCTTCAAATCAGATATCAGACGTGAAAAAATCAAAAAGAAACATCCAATAAGTAGTAAGGGGTTACATTTTTTAATGTCATTATTTCAACAACTCTACTTTGTTCATTTCTAACTATTATTTCCACATACCAATACCATTATGTTGAAGTCATTGAATTGGAGTCTTATCCCAATCTATGGGGTAAAGTATGTGCCGACACAGCTCTCAATAACTTGAAACCAGAGAGTTATTTCTTGTCAGTTCCCTAATATAATGTTCCCAGATGCTGTGCAGCGATCATTTTTTGTGGAGAGTTTTCCAATGAACTTATAATATCAATGGCACTCCGATTTATGTAAGACAAATATTTATTCATATAAAGTGTTTACATCGAACTAAGAATATTGTGATGTATGCATGCATGTAAGACAAATATTTATTCGTATAAGGTGTGCACATCGAATTAAGAATATAGTTTTAATGTAGTTAAAAATTAAATGGGAGTAATAAGTAGTGAACAAAAATCGGTGGAGCTGGAAAAGTTTGATATGGCACTGGCAGCATAATTATTGGAGTTGTACTTTAACGTGCTAGTTAGCGTGCTACCATTCACTGTTGAGAAAAAAGGGCAGTCAAATCTATAATTATTTGGTTTCTACTTACCAGGAATATTATGGAGATTTAGATAACTATAATATGAGTAATTAAATTGTTCAAAAGTATGGCACATTTTAGGGTAAAGATGCACATGGCTACTTGCAACTTTAGGTCATTCTCAGATCGATCTACTAAGATATTTTGGATGTGGTCGCAAGAAAAAAGTTTTTAACGAAATTAAATAAATGAGATTTTACTTTCTTTTTTTTGTGTGTTTGTGAAGTAAGTGAGATTTATTTATATAAAAATTATTTTATATATAATCTTGACAAATGATATGAGAGGGAAGGGTGCGGGGTGATCTGGATGGGTTTTAACTAGGGTGTGGAGTAAAGATAAGGTGTACATTAGAGCTCTGCAGAATACAAATCAATATGACATTTTACTTGAGCAACTTATTTTTCATATTTTTGAGAAGTCATTTTTCCTTATTTTTAATACTTATTTTGCAATAAAAAATGTTTTCCAAATATGTTGAATGGAAATATGTCTAATCTCTCTCCTCGTTTACATATAAGAAATTCCTCTCTTTCACTCTTCATTCCTCAGCTCTATCCTTTCATTGAAAAAGAAAATATATTTGGAAATGATATATATTTAGGTGTAATGCTACCACGTCAAATTTGTTGTTAGATATGGATCAAGAATTTATCTCACCGAGTCCAGTGGGCTTTGTACTCAAGTTTACAGTTTTCTATTTGGGCCTCTGCTGTATCTGGTCTTCACATTACCAGGACCTTAAATGGGTCATAATTCTAGGAAAAACTACATAAACTGGCCATAAAACTCAAATAATTACATGTTCATATCTCAATTCAAAGTAATTCAAGAAATACTCATTCTCTAAAAAAAAAATTACAGCCCATAACTCCCATTCATTAAGACTGGTAATTTTCGTTGGATACTAAATTAGTATCATATAATATATTGGTGTCATTAAGGCTTCTTGTTCAAAAATTACTCATTAGTTAATGATACTATAAGAGTATATGTATTTTTATGGTATCATTAAGGTTTTAGTTAAGCGATATTAGTTGGGCGTATATAGTTTAGTTATTTAGTGGGGTATGAATGTAAAAGGGTATATATTTAGGGAAAATTGTATATAATAGCAAACTATTAATTCAAATTAAATGTCATAACCACAGTTTGATTTAATTGTACTCCATAGCAAACTGTTGCTATTTCGCCTCTCTCCCTGGTGAATCTCCCTCGGCAGTCTCTCCCTCGCCTCTCTCACTTTTATACAAACGCAAATGTATAAAATGCGTTTGTGTTTGTATAAAGCGAGAGAAAATTGTATATATACATATATTTTCGTTCCCCTCTCCCAAATCTCTCTCACCACTCTCCCAGATCTCGCTCGCCACTCTCACTTTATACAAACATAAATGTATACATTGCATTTGTGTTTGTATAAAGCGAGAGAAAATTGTATATACAAATACAAATACATATATTTTCGTCCTATACACTTATGATTATACAAATACAGGTCTTTCCCTGCTCAATTTTCTTTTGTCTTTCTCTCTTTTCTCGCTTTATACAAACACAAATTATACAATTGATTCTTTTGTATATGTATACCGAAACAGATTAAACAATTGCTTCTTTTGTATATATGTATAGCGAAATATACATATTAATAGCGAGCGCAATTATGTAAACTATAGTTACAACATACAAATATATTTTTTGTATTTGCTATATGTGAAAGTTGCTCATATATTTATAATTATTTTGCTTTTATGGGATATTTGCTTAGTTTCCCTATAATTCTACCACCAATTTTTGTCAATTCAAATTTAAAAATGGTAAAATTCACTTGTTTGTTAGGGCTTAAGAGTTGAGAGCACGAAAAAATAAGCTAGCAATTGAAAAGAGGATAATTGAACCTTGCTCTTCGGCCTAGAGGAAGAACAAAGAAAGTAGGAAAATTATCTGGTTAAGCAAACATATACTGGTTAATTAGTTATTATAGCTATAGTGTTAGTTAATTACCACCCATTACTAATATTTAACGATAATTACGTGAGTTGAGATTTCGAGTTTGTATAATTCAGAATTTGTATAACTTTTGTAAATGTAATTTTGTATAATATAATTTGTATAACTGTTTGAAGTTCCGATTTTTGTGTTTGTATGAATTTGTTATTTCGAATTTATATAAAAATAACTCAATTATACAAACGTACCCGTGAACTATACAAACAAGACAGCTTAAACTGTAGCTACAACTTGTAAATACACAAATTATAATTATAAAACATAATTTAGTTTATTATAATAGCTATTTACGAAAATTTCCGAAGAAAGAATTAAATCTTTGCTCACCCTCGGTAAATTCAGCAGGAGAAAAACCTACTAGAGTCTTCAATTTTAAGTAAATCAACAAAAAGGAAATTAATATTTCATGCATATAGTGTCTTTTATTGCATGTATGTATCAATATGTACCACATACACGACAAGATTGATCTTGATTCCTTCGTGCAATATTCCTCGCTTAAAAATTTCCATTGAGCCAGCTCTAACAATTAATTAAGTCTAATGATTTCATTAATTAAATTGCATAAATAATTTGTTTTTATTTAATGTAAGTCATAATCAGGATCGTACTAATTGACAAACATGCTGAGTGGTATTCTTATCATACACATACTAATGTATGATAATTAGTCGGTGAAATCTTCGTAATTCACTGGTCATGTCTCTAATTTCTGTACAATGATAGAAACATGCTCAATCTTAATTTGTAAAAGAAAAAAAGAAGAATTTATTATATGTTTTAATCAAAGTATCTTAGATAATTTCAGACATATAATGCTAATATCACATGGCATGCATGATTGACCAGAACCTTTGTAAAGCTATCACACGTTTTATGATTTATGAATATTTTATTGTTAAGAGTTCAATTAATGCACAACATGCTATACAAATATAAAGACATTTTAATTTTCAGCTTTGTGTTTCGTAAGAGCAGTCTCTTCAGTATAACTAATCGTGTATGATGTATGAATGATTTATTTTCGTAGTTTTCGATGATATACAGAGATAACACTAGCTTTGGTGGACAAAGTTTTCTTGTATGTGTTGTTGGTGAAAGGTAGTTGATATCTCGTGAAATTAATTGAGATGGACAAGGTGATTAAAAAATAAAATAAGATAACACGAAGTTGATTGATAACGGAAGCTTTCCTTAGGAGGTGGATCATGCTGGGGTGACAATTGGGTGGGTTGGGCTAAATTTGGACGGGTCAAAATAGACTAAGACAATAAACAGGTCAAGATCCAATCCAAATTTGTTTGGGCCAAAATAGGTTAGTAACGGGTCATACCCAACCCCCTCAATTTTTACTAAGTTTTAATAGTTTCATATGTTATTTTATAAGCTTTTAGTACCTACTAAAATTATTTTTTTCTTTATTATAACTATATATAACATATAATTTTTTTTTAATATATTTTGACAAGATTTCTCAAAAATCAATTTGGGTTACATATCAACAAATTTTCAATGGGTTGAAATGGGTTGGATTGAGATGAATTGAGCTAACAAATAAGCGGATCAATAACCAATCCAAACCTAAATGAATTGGGTCGGATTAGGTGGGTAGAATTTGATTTTGCCACCCTAGATCATGCAGGCATATGAAAAGAAGTATTGTTTGGTCATGCATGTTAATTTGTAATGTCCCTTTCAATAGGTTTGTAAGGTAGTAGTGATATTGCATTCGGTAAAAGTGAATTCAAAGAGTTATTAATAGCACCAATCGATATTTTAATGGAGGGATAGGACAACTAACAAATATTTGTTTAGTTGGTTTTGGCATGGGACTTGGCTGTTAGTTCTTTTGTTTTAGTTCTTCTTCTATTACTGCAATATATTTACTCCAATTACGCAAAGTCTCTCTCTCTCTCTCTATATATATATATTAATTTTTCACTCAATATTCATATTTGTGTTGAAATCCCAATTAATTTGACTTTGAGCCACATAAGACTCATTAATAGGAAAAAATTTCCTTGATTCTTTTTTTTCTAACTATAGGGCTCAAGCCCCCCACCCCCTTCCCTATCCCCTATCTTATTCATTTCGCCCCGACCTTTGAGATAGAATTTAACTAGAAGTAAGAGGTCTGCCTAATTAAAATCCTGATTATTGAAACCTTGACAACTTGAAGCGTCTCCATTTGTTTTGAGAGTCAGAAAAGTTGAACATTATCCTATTTTTCATGTAATGTGGACATGGGACCTTAGACTTAACAACACAAGATCTTATGACATTATTATTGATTTGCTGAACCAAGCATAGTCCAAAGCCATTTAATGTGAATCAGCCTGCCTAGAAAACACCCCTCCCCTCTTCCTCTTCCTTATCAGCATGTAAAAATTCTCATTTAGGCAAATATGCCAACCCCACCACCATTAAAGTAGGGCATAGCCTCCAGCTTACTAGGAAGTACAGTCAAGTTGCAGTAGCCAACCACTTTTGTAAATGTAATTCAAACAATACTTGGTGTCTCATTTTTTTCAACCAAACATTAGGTGCTCTTTGACTAAGGTGAATTACATTCATTAGTATATTAGGAATCTGAAAATGTGGTGCATCTAGTAAGTATTGTGGTGCAATTTGATACTTGTCCTATTCTTGTATCATCAGATTAGATTCCCCAACAATCCGGGGAGATGAATGGGTAAACAATGACTCTGTTTGTGAGATAATATTATTTAATCTTTGCCTTAGCAAATACACAGAACATGAATCGGTGGACATTAACTTTATCTAATCTAGTATTTTAATCATATTGTTAGTTGAATGCACCATGATTCTCGGGTCCCTAATGTGCAAGTCATGATATGTGAGCAAACCAAGTTTGAAATTTCTATAATTTTTCTGAGCCCTCTTCACTTAATATACATTAGCCGTGACATAGATAAACTCAAAGTTAGTCTAGGTCCAAAGTAATAGTAAACAACAACGACGACGCCTCAGTCCCACATCAATTGGGATCAGCTCGTAGTATCCCCTGTATCCATTCGACACTAACTTAAAAGTAAAACAAGTAAAAGAAAAAAAAAATTAGCAAAGTATATCATCTGTCCTTTCCAATTTTAGGTTCCTCTTTCTTGCAGTATTCCTAAAAAATATCCATCGTACGCACAACATGTTCATGTAAAATCACCACATTCTATGCTGTGGACATCATGGGTGTTGAATGAAGTGTTAAAGTGTTTCCAGTAGGTATGGACGAGTGAGGATCACAAGCTTTGCGGAGTTCATTGTACCTCTGAAGATCAAAATTGTGAAGCTTCATGAGCTTCTTTTGTTTTGCGCTAAAGCGGCTGTGGAAGAAGCCTTCATAAGTAGGCTCTTTGGAGGTCCTAAGGAAGAAAGCATAACCAGCCATGCAGTAAAAGGATGTAACATAGAAGCAAATTGGCTCCATTACATCCCATGTTAGCTCCCAGAAAGTGAGCCTCATGAAAGCTGCAGTCTGAATCACAAAGAATCCTAGCCCACACCACAACTCCCTTTGCACCAACGATTCTGCCTTCTTGTCAATAGCTGATTTCTTCTCATCCATTTGTTGAAACTCCTTCGTCATTTGTGGGTCATTTGGCTGAGCCAAAGGCATTGGCATTAAGCCTTCCATGGCTTTCACCACCTGTAGCAACAAAACAAGGGACCAAAATGCTTGTGTAAAACAATAGAACTCCACTTCACACGCCTTATCACATAATGAGAAACATCTTCCCATTTGCAAGCATTCATCTAAATTGGATTCACTAATCTATATTATTACTCCTATATATACTTCTTTTGTCGAGAATGTTAAAATACAGTCACGCACGCACTTAGACACAAACTTAAAATTCTGAATCTGTTTAACTAAAACAGAGTCTATTCCTATGACAAGGAAGGCAAATTGTCACTTGCGTCAAGTATTAGAAAAGACAACTAGAGGAGCTGGAAAGTAGAAAGGGAATAGCTGTATTTCGTTTCTTTCTGGGGTAGGATTTACTAATTTTTGGATTCTACTCTTCCTTTCTCTTATCCCATCCCCACCAAACTATTAGCTTACGTTTGGTTCAAAAAAGTTTCAGTAAATAACAATTTCAGTTTTTGCAAAACTAAAAATATTGCAAAAAAAACTTTTTAAGCCAAACATTATCTTCTTCCCAAATGTTTGGAATTAAGTTTATAAGAGGAAAGGGTGTTCAATGGTGTAATTTTGGGTGTTTGGAAATAGTCCAACTGGTGCAGTCCCTTATAAAAGTCACCATCTCGTTTTAGAGATCTGGAATAACTTTGTTGGCTTTCCTGTTGAAAAACATAGAGAATAGATGAAATTCTATCAGTTTTCGGTAGACTTGTAATCACAAGGTAAAAAAAACTAATGTAGTAATATTTGTTAGAACTTATCAATACTTCTCAGCAGTACAGTAATGCACATAGACATCTTGTAAAATCTGTATCATGGCAAGTTATGGAAATCCACATTGAAAAATTTACAAGGGGAAAAAGCATGAATGGGAAAAAAATAAATAGAAAACCAACCTTATCAGGCTTAAGGAATACGACGTTTCCCAAAACAATTACAATTCCCGATTGATCGAGCATCTTCGCGAATTCTAGGGCTTGATCGGAGTTTGAAGAAGCGCCATTGCAGATCTGAAAAAATTCCGGATACGAAATCCAGTCATTCTCCATCTGCCTTAGCCTCGATTTCACCACCTCAAGCTGTGCCAATCTCATAACCTTCTTTGCATCGGCCACCGTAAATTTCTCCTCCTCGGCTAATTCTGACTCCATCTCCGGCAACGATTTCTGCTGCGGCGGTGAGATGAGTCCATCGAGTCTGATCCTATCTCTACCAATGTCCATCCCTCTCAATTCCTGACGGAGCTTTTCACCGATGGGAAACGACCGGTGCTCCGACGAGGTTGCTAGTGACTGGAACAAAGAACTTCGGTGGAGAGACCGACGGAAAAAAACACCCTCGCCGGGATCTGGGGCTATCCTTTCAGGATTAGGAGAAGCCATCGATTTGGTCATGGTTGAGGAACAAATACGGCATGTTGTTAGGGAAGGACGAGTAATTTTGTATGAATCGAAAAGACGTTGAGCTACAATTTTCTTGAACGCCATTGATTTGATAGACGATGAAGCTTTCTGAGATAAAGAGAATTGATTAAAGTTGCAGGTTATTGTATTGTAATCGCCATCAATTTATAGGTCCTTTTGCCGTTGAACAAACGCTAGTAGTTTTTTTTTGTTTATTTGGGGTTAACAAACGGCGTTAGGGTTATTTAATCTTTCCTCGCGAGTTTAATTACTCGTTGCGATATATCGCGAGAAAGGATAACACAAAGGCGAGAAAATGAATATTTCCCAAAATATAAGCCACGTAAAGTAGCGATGAAAGTATCATATCGTGAGTGGTTTAACTTTGATTACCATAAATAGTTCAAACGGTGTTTAAGGATAAAACAAATTTGAAAAAAAGGAGTTTCGATAAAAAAAAACAAGGTATGACGTAGCAACTGTGTCGTTTTGTTTTATCGTTTACAAGAATTTTATTATTACAATAAAATCTAACTAAATTAATACTCGATTAATTAATAATCTTTTTAAGGTAATAGTTTTCTCTGATCCCGACTTAGATCATTGGAAAAAAATCACTTATTTCAATAAGATAATAAAATAATATATTTTCAGAAGGCACTTATATAAATATATGGTTCCATTAAAATTATAAATTAATAATTCTTTAAAAGTATAAATATATCTAAGATAATTTAGTAAAATATGATTCTATTATGTTCTGTTTTTTGTTAAAAATTTAGTTGAAGCTCATCTCTAACTTTTCTTATTGCATCCAAAAGATTTGGTGTTATCTTTCCGAACTACACCATAAAATTGTGAAGAGTTCTATATGCGATAAATATTTTTTTATGTGTAATTGTTTCTAAAGGTTTTGTATCATCTTCAACTTTATCATCAACATTATTTTTTCCAATGATATCCACAATTTGTTCTAAACTCTGAACCTTTGAACATATATATTATTTTCACCCATTCAAAAGGTTATTAACATCAATTTTATTGCGGTAATCGAGATCATTAATCATAACCTCAAGTTCATGGTAAATGATGTTTTCACAAGTGAGTTTATTCAAATTCATTTAGATTTCATCCCGAATGAATTTGTGGTATCGAAACACTCTTTCGATTAAAGAATATCCCTACAAAATAATAATATTTCATGGTCCACCCATAAATTTAGTGAGGTTTTATTGTACTAGGAAATCTAAAAATTGTTACTCTTTCTGTTCATTTTTTAATTGTCAATGTTTCACTTGGCATATCTATTAAAAAATAATTTTAAATATATATATTATCAAACTATCCATATAAAATGATAATTAGTACTCTATTAAGTCTTGAAAAATGATTTAGAAAAGAAATAATTTAAAAATAAGTGACAAGTAAAAATAAACGTTAAAAGTACCATATTACTAGCAATTCAGCAAGGTTATTTTTATCCTATTTAATTTGAATTATATATAAAGGATTATGCTCACTTATTTCTTCACAGTCTTTCCTTCATAGGTTAGGTTTTTATGTTCGAGTTGGATCAAATATCTATTTTTTATCTTCTTTATCTATATTTTCCTAAGCAACGGATTATATGCAATTTAATTATTCAACTCGAACATATTTACAAGTAATTTCATATATAGAGTTTTAGAAGTCTAAGATATATACATATTTTAGTACATAATAGAAAAATCATTTTTGATAAGATTTCCATCCACATTTAAAATTGAAACTACCCCTAACTAATTATAATCAAACAACAATTTCACGAGGGCAAATATCAAAATGGTGATGTATTCACCATACATGTGGCTGGCTAGCGACGCTCATACAATTGTTAAAGTAATGAGTAATGCTAATTGCTAAGGGGGTGGTGACTTTGAAATGACGATTTTAGGAATAGATAGTTCATTGTTGACACGTATTATTGGCTTTGGCAAAATTGCAAAACAGTCAATCTAAAGTCTAAACATTCACATAATAGTTTGGCAATGATGTGTCAATATTACCCAAAATAGTATACAAATAAATTACTTTTATAAATATTCATTATTTTTTTAGTTTATAAATTTCATTTATTTTTTTTATCAATTATCACATAAATTAAGACGAAGAAAATAAAACAGTTAAAGGTCATGGTAAACGCATCAACGTGTTGCCGCATATATTCCGAGGTGGCAGGTCGCATGGGTTCCGTTAAGTCGGGGTTTTTGTTCTCGAAAAGTGGGGAAGCATTGGTTAAAAATAAAAAGTTGCCACGTAAGTTGTTGTAAAATGAAAAAAACAAAGTGTAACCTCCACCAAGTCCAGCCGATTCATAAGGTAAACCAATGTCCTTTAAATGCTTAATTATCCACAAATGACGATACAACCTAGCCTTGTTTTTCTCCTAACTTTTTCTTTTTTAGACTCAGACACATGAATTAACAAATTTATTTATTTTTTAAAAATTAAAATATTTTTATTTAAATACTAGTATTAGTTATCATTTTCTTTTATTTTTGGGTTGATGTACTTATCATTGTAATATGAATATGATGATGTGTCGAGGGAAAATATGATAAAAAGAATTAAATTCCTTTTTAATTTTTTCGTATATGAATTATTTTACCTATTTTTAGAAATCCAAACGTCAATTGTTTTAGACACGAAAAAATAATAATTTACTATAATCCTTTTAAATTATTAACCTCAACATTTATACACGCGTTTTTCTATTTTAGTTAGACATCGTGAAAGATGGAGTGATGGACTATATTCATTGCCGAATCCTAAATATAGATGTACATTAACATTTTTTCTTTTGACTATTTTTTCCTCGATCATCACGTTTTCATAAGTCGTAAATGAATCAAAATACACATGAGGAGACTATATATAGAGAGAGATATCTCCATATATCAATGTAAGAACCATTGTAAATGAAAAATTATACTTCCGTCCAGTTTTACTAAAATTAAATATCTATTTTTACTTGATTAGTTTAGAAATTCAATAGACAATTTGTCCTTATTATTAACTTTAGTTCTTTCATAAGTATCTTTCAAAGCATAAAATTTATTATACTCAGAAGGTGATGGAGTAAAACTCATTCTATTTATGATTTTTTTAATGGTGCATACCATCATTATGTGGTCGATTGTCAACTTATTATACATTTATTATTTATTTATGCGTATCTTCAGAAATACAACGTACAAAGCTATATTTGAATAATAGGAAAGGCTCATTGCTTTGAAAAGCTTTCTAAAAAGAATTGAATGATCCAAATAATTGATATATATATATTATATATAGTGATACTTGACATGCATCGTCAGCCATGAAAGACACATCCTCAATAAGTATAAAGGATAAAGTATACTATATAACTAGGCAGCTATTTAGAGATAATGCATAGTTAAGTAATTAAAGATGGAAATAATTAAAGGATGAGATCGACACACCATTTCTTGCCAAGAGAAAATTCATAGAGAATATATATTATAAATGATGGTGGGAGAAGAATGACGCAGAACTTGTTCCACATATAGATTGATTGATATGGAATATTCTTTTTAATTGATCACTGCTCCATTATCTCCAAAAAAAATGAAACTAAAACAAAGTTGAAAATTTAAATCTTCCAACACATTTGATTGGAGTAATGCGCACTACTTATTAGAATTGGTAAGATAAAAGGTTTCGCTCTATGTTTGTATTTATTTTTATTAATAAAATTATTTTAATAAAAGACCGCTAGATACTCTGTCTAGTGATATAAATTCATGAAAAAAAAAGGTGTAATGTTCACCATTAAAATCAGAGGATTGTATGTATTAAGAGGACCTAACTAATGTGAGGGGTCAATGCTAAGATTAATTATGATTAAATTAGTTGTGAGGCGTGAGATAATTTCTAAAAAAAAGTTATATGTTTATAAAAATACATCTTCCACCTTATTTAGTACTTCATCTGTTCTATAATATGTGGTGTTTTAACCTTTTTATTTTGTTTCCAATTAAGTGATGTTTTAGGGTTTCAAATTCTTTCAAAATTATACTTGTTTACCTAACTTAACTAAGAACCATTAATTAGCTTTTCTGCTTTTCTTTGATTAGGATGAGTTATGAAAAATACTCATTATTTTCTAGGAATAAGTAATTTCTTAAGGGGTATGTCCAAACAAAAAAACCCACTTATTTTGACATTGAGAAAATAGAAAAGAGGTTTGATAGATCTCAGAATTTTTTTTGTTGTTTTCATTATTTTATCCAAGGATGACTAATTATACGATACTATTATTTCACAAGCAGGCAAGGATAACTAGTCTTGGTGTTTAAGTTATACTAAAACTAGTAATTAAAGTAAGAAATAAAACAGTCCTAATTATACGATACTATTCTTTCCCAAATATTCCTTAATTTTTTTTATTTGAATCGCTGTATTTGAGATTTGGACAATCTCTTTTAATAACTTGACTCAAACTAATTAGGATTGAAAGTTGAAACTATTCTAAACTTAACCAATATTAATTATTCCCCACGTGATTTATTTTATTTTTAAATTTAAATTGTACCTCTGTTGAAGTTTCAATCTTTTTATATTAGTACTCTCTAATAAATTATTTTCCCAAATATCCCTTAATTTTTTTATATTTGTATCACTGTATTTGAGATATTGCACAATCCCCTTTACTAACTTGTTTAAAATTAATTAGGATTGAAACTATTCTAATCTTAACCAATATTAACTTATTACAAAATCTTATTTTAGCTTTATTACATTTTATAGAAGATCAATAAAAATTAACACAAAAACTTTACTACTAAAATATATGAGATTTTAATTAGATCATTTTATTCTATCCAAATTATAAATAGACATGAAAATAATTTCAACGTGCACTTAATTGTAGGCTGACTGGACGCCAACAAAAATTTCATGCTAATTCTCTTTAGCTATCATTAATATTAATTATAAGAAAATGTAATTATTTAGGAAATTTTTATCCATGAATTAGCTGAAAATTATCGATAAATTTTATAGCTAATTATTTTATATATATATATAATGAGAGTTGGGTGAAGAGGTATCACTATTGCCCAAAGTAAAAGAGAGGAATAGTGGTGGAGAACTGGAGATTGTTGACTAGTTGGGCCGAGATGGGGAGTTAGTTAGCCCATTAAAATAGAAAGCTGTATGATTTATGGTATTAGAATAAAGTTTCTAAATATTGAGTTTATCTAAAAAGATCAAAATTCTTAAAGGGAGAATACAAATATACGTTTTATTTGAATTTGTTCATTCTATATTAGTGTTAGAAGGCTATGATAGAGACAGTTAATTAATACGCACCATAAAAACAAAGATTAATTATCTGGCCTTAGATATGCTGAGTATATATAGAACCTTAGCCTATTTTACGTGCTTAGTTTCTACAATGGCATATATTCCCATCAATACCTTAGTCCCATGGACAAACATTATTCGTACTGATTTGATTATAACACATAATATTTTATCTTCCATTTTCTATATGCATTTGACGATTGAAGTTTTTATTGTTCGTCTTGTATTCGTAAAATACTTAGAATAAAACTTTGAAAAACTTGGTAAGAAATAACAAAGTTTAAAGAGTATTTTCAAAACTAGAAAATTAAGACTAGCAGAGAAAATAGAATCCGAAACTGATTAGAAACAATATAAAAATATTTTTCTCAAAGAAAGAAAATCGAGCCCACTGAATGTACAGTGTACCTTAAGGAAATTATTCCCCTCAAGTACCCGAGGTTAACGAAATATTTTTTCCCAAGATAGAACGATTTTACTCACCAGTGTATCGGTACCTAAAATCACGGTGTCAGCGAACCACTCAACGACAGTAAAGTACACTTTGAATACTAGATTTAGTAGTAGAGGAAGTCCAGAAAAATTATGTTCTTAAAATGAGAGGAAATCCCTCAATTTATAGAAAACAAAGGGTAGTGTGAAAAGGTTCTTATTGTGCCTTACCGGAAAAGTCACAAACCTTTGAAAAAGTAACAATCTATCGGAAAGGTCACCACCTTTCATAAAAGTCACAACTTTTCATAAAAGTCCCAACTTTTCATAAAAGTCGCAACTTTTCATCAGAGTCACAACTCTTCATAAAAGTCGCAACTCTTCATTTTCCATTCACACCTTTTAAAACCCAACAATCCCCCACATGAATGGGACTCCAAGACAAAGAAACAGACAAGTATATGTACTTTAAAAGCAAGAATTAATTGCATCTGGATAAGTAGGTTTCCCCTTGGACTTTTCGTAGTGAACATATGTCGGATATACTCGGTCAATCGGTAGATGCAATATCTTTGAACCGTCGAGCTTTGATGTATACCTAAACAACCATATGTCACACAATTAACCCTTTACCGGTTATGGTTCTTGCGGTTGTGTTCGTTTCAGCCATGAACACCTCCTGGTTTCATGAGAGTATAGAGAGATGGGCTTTTAACAATCATCCTCTTTGAAGCGGCTTACACTTCACACTCACATAGATGATTTCTAAACGTGTTATCGCGTAGATACACTATTTGGTCAAATCTGTCAAACTTAGCAAATCATTAAAAAATTTAAGCTTTATTAACTCATTAACTTGCCTTAATGTTGTATCATTGTTCCTGAGCATTGTCTTCATCATGGGAATGGATTGAGTTGGTTGACAATGCCGAACCGTCAGTCACAACTTTGTTTTTCTCCTTGAATCTAGCTTTTGGGATCTCTAGTCTGCTAGATAAAGTTACCATCATGATGACTTGTCCTAAGTCGTCAACTCATTCCCTTAGATCATCTTTTAACTTTCTCTCTAATTAGGCTTTTTTTATAAGTGGATCTAACACATTATCCTTTGACTTTACATAGTCAACTGTGATAATTCCACTAGATAGTAGTTTTCTAACGGTATCATGTCTATGTCTTATATGACAAGACTTTTCGTTATATATCATGCTTCATGTCCTATCTATTGCATGTTGACTATCAAAGTGTATGCATACTGATGCCAATGGTTTGAGCTAAAAAGAATACCTATCAAGAAATCCCAGAGTCTTTCAACTTATTCACCGACCATATCTAGAGCACTTAGCTCACAGATCATTGTGGAGCTAGCGATACATGTCTTTTTTGGAAGATTTCCAAGAGACTGCTCCTCTACTAAGAGTAAATACATATTCACTCGTGAATTTTACTTCATTTGTCCGGTGATCCAATTTGTATCACTATATCCTTTCAACACTGTTGGATATTGTTGTTGACACCAAATTTTGGACCTCCACATATAAATTAATTTTTGAGTTTCTTGAATCCAAACGATTTGAAATAATTAATTTGATAAAAATTGCAAATATTTTTCAAGTTATTTTAAAGTAATTTTATTCATTTTATAATTTTTAAATAGTAAATATGTTTTATATAATTAGAATACCTTATAAATATTCAAAAATCGCGTCAAAAAGATTTTACTTTTACATAAATATTTCGTTAATTAGTTTAGTTTAGATTATAGTTAATATTCTTAAACTAATTAGTTTGATTAAGTTAATTATTTTGTTTTGTTGAAATTAAGAAGCTCGTAAATTAATTATATTAATTCATTTTATTCGACTACTAGCCGAGTCTATCCTAATTAACTAAGGTCGGCTATATTTTTAATTTTCAATTGGCTACAATTTAGATTCATATGGCCAAACCTTAAATCCAACTCTATTATATTCAATTTAGAAGACCAAATATTGGACCCCTTTTTCACATCCCCATTTAATTCCAACCCAAGTTCCCCTTTATTCCCAGCAACCCACCGAATAAAATCCAGCCCAACTCTTTTCTCTTTTGTTTTCAGAACGCCCAGCCCACCCCTTTTCCCCTTTGACCCGGCCCACACCTTTGTCCAAAAGAAACCCAGAAATAGCGTATAATTCCAGCAGCCAAACGCGTCAGCTCCAACATTCACGATACACGGAAAGCAGCGACAACTATACCTCACGGCGTCAAGTAGACGGAAAGAACCCAACGTCTCCTTCGCCAAAGGCTCGTACAGCCACACTGTTTCAGTTCTGAACACCTGCGATATCCGTCCTTGCATCTTCGGATGCACACCACGTAGGGAAATGAGGACGAGTAAGTCGATCCAGAGCGTCGATTCGCCCTATCCCCTTTCGGAATGGGGTTGAAGAGCTCAGAAAAAGGTGTTCCCCTAAAATGGTGAAAGATTTTGATTTTTGAATTTTGAATTTGGTCCTTTGTCTTATCCGTTTTTCATCCCTTTTCCCCCTCAAAATCGAACCCTAAGCTCTTGCTATATATACTTTACTGTTTTCGGTATATTAGGGTGGTGGAAAAATTTCTGGAAAAAAAAAAAGAAGAAGAAAAGCTCATCGTTATAAGAACAGTTCGCTAAAAGTCTAGCAGGGGATATTCACAGTAGATCATACGATATATTCGGAGAACAAGTTCAACCTCGCTTTCATACTCTGTTCGTTTGTTGAAATCCGTCGGAGCCTCCTTGGTGGTGGTGGAATCATCTCTCTAACTCGTTGATGTCCTAGTCGCTGCCCAGAGAAAGGTAACGTTGTCTTCTTCATAATACTCTTTTCGCCTCCTCTCCTATTTCAGAGTGACATTGTGACTGTTTAAAAGCTGTTCTGATGAGTTTGTTGCTTTTTTTATTTGATTTACTATTGAGTTGAGGTTGTTTCAATATGAGGTATATGCTCTTGGTTATTTTCGCGGGTCTGTTGTACTATCGATTTAAAGCCTCGAGAATTTGTATTAATTGTAGTTATTCCCCTGCTATTTCATTCAAAGTTTGTTTGTTGTTTCCCTTCATGATCTTGCTTCTGGAATATCCGTTAATATGTATTGCTTCTTAGTATTCGACACCTTACCCGTCATTTTTTCACCTCAAGTTGAATGAATGAGCTAAGTTGTCAATATTCCAAGTTTTGGGTAGTATTTGTTGCTGTTTCGAGTTTATATGTCGCATCTGTTACTGTTCGTTTTAATTATTTATTTGGTTGTTTTGTTGAGTCGTTATCGAAGTGTAGGCTTTAGTTTCCATTCTCTAGAATCAGCATGTTAGTTTATCATATCTTAGAATCTATGTTAAAGTTTATTTGCTTAAATTTGGTCCAAGAATGGGGGGTTGACAACATATTAATCTAAGTTCTGTCGCCTCTCTCTTTTACTGATTCGAGCCTGTTTCATCTTAGCTATAGTTAGTTACGTGTGCTGCTATCTTCTCACCTTTGTTTTCGTTTAGGTGTAGGAGTCTAAAGATCAATCAATATAGCATGTTTATATCCCAATGTGGAGTTATACATCTGGCAGCTCACTAGAATTCATTTACTTTACATAGTTGTGTCTATCTTTGTTAGCTTTGGTTGGTGTTGTATATTTAAGTCTAATAGGCATGAGTTTAAAGTCATTTCTTGGATTGTCTGCTTGCGTAAAATGTGAGATTTCAAGCTTTAATATCATGTGCAAAGGTTCTTTTCTTTAAATTAATATACGTTTGTCTCCCTTGCTAGTTGAGGGTTTTACTTTGTTTTATTTTGTTGTCTTAGGTCTGATCCGTGTTTTCTTATTGACATGCTGTAGTAATATTTGTTTTTAGTGCAAAGTTTGAATGTTTATTTGGTTGATTATATTAGTCTAAAGAAGGAAGATTACGTGTTAGTAATTTCTTTTACCAATTTGAGGTCATAACAGTAGCTTGGATGGTCATTATTTTATCATTTAAAATCATTAACACGACTTGAGCATTTAATGTCTTTGGAATTTGTATTCGGATATTTGGATCCATTCCATTTGAGTTCGATCAAATTATTTGCTTTACATTGGTTTTGGGGACTGCTATGATTTGCTTTAAATATATTGTTATTTTATTATTCTCAGGTACTAATCCTTACTTTTTTTTTATTATTGCATGTGAAATTCGCCCGAGTTCTTCATGAACTCCTATCTCCTTCCCTTGCATTTCGAGAGAGAGCCATAAAGGCTCCAAATTCCTTCTTTTCGAGTCAACCGGCCATTGTAAATCGACGTACAGGTCCCGAAGTTGGAAGAATGCGAAAGCGGTTTAGAATTGAGAAAAAGGGGCCCAAAAGGCCCACTCTTTATTTTAAGAGATTGTAATTTGTTCCTTTGGGCCTAAGCTCCCGTCATTTCACTTATTACTATTTTTGTTAGAAGTTTAGGACAGGTACAAGTGACTCAAATGGGTCAAAAGCCCAAAACAAAAAGGGGCCCAAGTGTTGGTCCAGGCGGACAGAAAAACCAAACTTGGGCCTGAGTCTCTTCCCCTCTTTATTTTATTATGTTTGCGTGCTTGTTAATATTTGTTGCTAATCTTAAGGTCGGAAAATTCAAATTCCCAAAAGATACCCGTTTTTGATTTTATAACTTAACTGAATCAATCACTTTTAACGAGGCCTAAAAAATTAATTCTGCATAATATTTCACTTAGGTAAAATCTTAATATTTTCCCTTTCCCGGTCCTGATCATAACGTTTGTTCAAATTAGATTAAGTTGAAATGTTTTAGCCAAATAATTAATCATCGGATAACCACATTAGTGGACATTCTAGGTGCTTTTAAAACCTTCCTAGAATGTTAATAAGAACCCTCGAACCCCCTTTAAATATTTTCAATTGATTTCCTGTTTTAATCTATTGAACAGTAGTTTTTTCTTGATTTTTCTTAAAAATTAAGTGGCGACTCTAAACCAGTCTAACTAATATTTTTAAATAAAACAATTGTTAAAATACAAGATATAGTTTTGAGTATTTCTTAAGTACTCCAAAACTCTTTTCATTGTCATCCAATGAGTTCGATTGGGATCACTCGTAAACCGACTCAGTTCATTAATAGCACATGATATATCTGATCGCGCACGCTTCATGATATACATCATACTTTCCAATACTCTAGCACAATCCATTGTGAGTCACTTTCACTTTCACTCTTTTGAAAGGCAAAACTCACATTTATTGGATACTCGACAATATTGAAATCCAAACATTTGAACTAGTCAAGTACCTTTTCAATGCAATGAGACCGTGACAATGTTAAACATTATGGAGTTCTAAGGATTCTTATACCCAAGATCGCATCAGCAACTCCAAGATTTTTCATATCAAACTTGTTTTTTAGCATATGTTTAGTAGCATTTATGTCATTAGTGTCTTTATTGATGACAACATATCACCAATATACAAACAAACAATGACCTTGTTATTTTAATGTGAACACATTTATCACTTCCATCATTCTTAAATCCATTTGTCAACATGGGTTGGTCAAATGTCTTATGTCATTGTTTGAGTGCTTGCTTTAGTCCATAATGTGATAAGTTCACACACTTTCTTTTCTTTACCAGGAACCACAAAACCCTCGGGTTGTTCCAAGTAAATTTCTTCCTCCAATTCTCCATTTAAGAGAGTTGTTTTCACATTCATTTGATGAATTTAGAGGTCATATACCACAGCTAACACAATTAACATCCAAATGAATGTAATTTTAGTTACTTACGAATATGTGTCGAAAAGATCAAGACTTTGTTTTCGTCTTGCTTTATATTTGTTAACAGTTTCATCGACTTTCATTTTCTTTTTGAGGATTCACTTTGAACCCAAAAGTTTATTTCTTGGAGGAAGATCAACTAACTTCCAATAGGATTGCTCAAGATTGAACCAATCTCACTATTGACACCATCTGTCCAAAATGATGAGTCTACAGAAGAGACAAGAAATGTTACAAAATCATATTTGAAGGAAGTATATGTCCTTTGACATTTACTACGCCTCTAAATCTATTTATTAAGTACATTCTCTTTTTGTTCTTTCCAAGGTCATTTAGACCTTTCACTATACTACTCAAGTCTAATTTTACAGTCCACATTCTTAGGTCATATTTTAATCCTTTTAGGAATAGGAACTTGGACTTTGGCTAGACACTCCCACACTTTGAAATATTTCAAGTTGGATTTCCTTCCTTTCCATTTCTCATATGGAATAGATTGTGTCCTGAACAAACAAAACTTTTTATTGCTTTCTTTATGAAAAGACAAAATATTTTGTTGTTCTCTTTTGCAGTAAGGATAGTTCCTCCACACAAGTTTTGTGGTAAACCTGAACTTATAAGTAATGCAACCATCATTTTCTTCAAAGTTTGATTTTTTTCCCATTAGATTGAGGTGAATAGGGCATCAGTTTGATGGATAATTCTACTTTTCAAACATATTTATGCAAAATAAGTTTATACACTCCATCCCTATCACTTCTTATTTTTTTTCCAACTGATTTTCAACTTCAATATTATATTGTCTAGATGTTCTATTGCTTCATCCTTACCATTCAGCACTTAGACATAGTCATTTCTAATGCAATTGTCAATGAAAGTTACGAGATACTTTTTTTCACCACGAGATGGTGTTGACTTCATATCACAAATGTCAGTGTAGATCAATTCTAAGGAATTAGAATTCCTTTCAACAGATTTATAAGAATGCTCAGCATACTTAGATTCCACACAAACTTGACATTTTTATTTATTGCCCTCAAAATTAGACAAAACTTTTAAGTTGATCAGTTCTCCTTACAATGTTTTGTAATTGACATGTCCTAAGTGTTCATGTCACAAACAGTTTGACTCAAGCAAGTAAGAACAAATAAAAATATTGAGTTTGAAAAGCTCTTCGCGAGGTAGCTTTTTCTCACAAATATTTGTTCCTATTTCTTACAATTTTGTGTGATACAAACATTTTTTAGAGTCATCACTTTGTCAAATGTCCTTTTCAGAAGGACATTTCCATAACTTTCAATTCGATTGTTATAGAACTACCAATGAACAAAGTTTCATCGGGTCCAATAAAGGCAACATAATTCAAATGCTTCTTTTACAAAACATGACAAATGACTACTCACCAATATTAATGTCTATACAAATAGTTGTATTTAATAGACATATCTTTTCATGAAAAATCACAACATTTCAAGTGACACTTTTTCATAAAAGAACACAATCATTTCGAACAAGTATACATATAAATTGGTAGTTTCATACTAGTTGTCATATACTAGTAAACGAGAAACTCAACGACCACAATATCAAATATACTCTAAGAATTTTGTGGGTCTAACATAATACAAAAGTATCATCGAATTTCATAACTTGTGCTCCAAATTTAAATTAAACACTAAGTCTAATATTATCTTTGTCATAAGCAAAGAGGGGGGGGGGGGGGGGGGGGGGGGGGGGGGGGGGGGGGGGGGGGGGGGGGGGGGGGGG
>JAJOOO010005535.1:0-12170 GCA_029582685.1 Solanum piurae | reverse complement strand
TGATTTCTCCGATTCAGAATTAAGCATAATCTTATAAAGAGAATCTTTGAGATTATCATCTAGATCAAGATTTTTAATCTTTTCCTTGACTCTGCAATATTTTGCATAGTGACCATATCTTCCACATTTATGGCAAGTATCAGATCTCTTAACTCGATACTTTTTTCTCCTTCTGGAAGAATCTCCTTTTCCTTCTTCAGCCCTTCTTAATTTCTTATCAATTTTTCCTTTCTTCCATTTTTCATAATCCTTTCTGGAAGACTTCTTTTTCTTTTTATGAGCATCCTCATCTTTTTCTTTAGATTTTTGCTTAGGTATGTCAAAAGCAAATTGTTCACAAAATTCTCCTAACTGATTCCTTTCAGTCAGGCGATGTCTTTTAAGTTGTTGATTGAGCTTAATTTCGTTGCATAATGCAAGTCCTTCTTGTACACAAGCACTAATCAACTTACCATACGTATAATTATCGTAGTTGATACTATGGCTATCACCTCTGATGGCTTTCCTGACCCTTTCAGCAAATAAATTAGGTAGACCATCTATAAATTTTGACTTCCAATAAGTGCTATTACACTCGGGTAATTCCATAACTCTACATAAGAAAACATCCTTATAATATCTGAACGATGTAAGAGTCTTACATCGGAGATTTTGAAGTAATGTTCTAATAGTCTCACTATTGTCAGACCATCTTCCAGAAAAATGTTCTATAATATTCAGAACTAGTATATAAACTGCGTTCTGTGTAAACTGTTCTCCTTCTTGTTTTACTGCTTGAAGGACCTTATCCCTTTGTTCTAGATTGAGGTAATTGTCCCACCAACCCTTTAACTGTCCTGTGAAGCCTGCAGTAATCATATCTGCAATAGTTTTATCACTATTTTTATTTGTTTTACAAATAGTGCTATACATCAGCATCATATGCATCGTCGTATAGATTTGTCGGTCAGTATAACCATCTATGTTCCATTCATAGATTTCTTTGCCATTATAACTATTAGTTATAATATGCTCATGTTCTTCTAATAAGACATCCTGGGGAGTTGGTCTAGGATAGTAGAACATCCTTTGGACAGGTTTTCTAGCATATCTTTCTGAGATTTTATTAATCTCATTATTATGGCTGGATTCTCCATCTATAAGATTCTCCATATTAATAGGTTGAGCTCTACTTCCTTTAAATTTCTTTTCAAGAAATTTTTCTAGCTTCGAGTAATCCTTAATTTTGAAATCTTCAATTTCAGGCGGAGGCTGAAGGCTGTTATGCACAATCTTTTCCTTACCTTTTGATCTAGTATGTAATAGTGAAATCAAATTGTCAACTTTCTCATGCAAAGAGATAATATGCTCTCCTACAATGCTCATATAAATATTGGCATAATTTTGTTGTTTTATAATAGCATTCACATGATTTACAGTTACAATAGCCATATCATTTTCAAATAATTTTGAAAAAGCATTAAAATTTACAACCTTTTCATTTTTATTAATCTGGAAAGATTGTTGAGGAAAAACTGACTTAGTAATTTCCCCATTGCTTAAAGTAAAATCTCTTTCAAGCATAGAAATATAATTATGAACGTGGTTACACATGAACCAAGGGATAAATGCTATAAGACGATTTATATCTGAATCTATAATATCTTTATAAAATTCCTCTTGAAATTCAAGCTGTTCATTTTTATTAAAATATTTGAAAAACCATTTTCTAAAAGGTTTCCATTTTTTTCGCTGAAAATCTTTAGCTATACGAGCTCTTGCCGGAGAACCCGGACTAAAATCAATAATTTTGTTGTCAGTCATAAGAAAACATTATTGAGTTAATCCATCAGGAAAATCAAGTTCTGATTCAGTTATATCTAAATCAGGAATAGCTCTGGCAATATTATCTTTATCAATTTTTATATTATCACATCTGTAAGTTTCTCTAATTTGAGAAGTAGATGCTCTAGAAGGAACTTGAACAATATAATCAAGTGGAGATATATAAGAAGAGTTAGATCTAGTAAGTCTAGAGGATAGACTATTGCTATTAGAAATACTAATATTATTAGAAAACCTCATTTTAACAGTTCCATCATCCAACTGTTCAATCTCTGAAATATTAGTATTAATATTATTTTTAGGTTGAGTTGCACTTTCAATAACCCATTCTTGTGGGAAATCAATTTCTTCCCACTTAATCGGTCTTCTAGTGACAACTTTAGATTTGTCAAAATTGGTTTCTATTAAAATAGTTTTATTTTTAAAATCAATCATTTTGCACATATGATTTAAAGTGTGAAGTAATTTATAATAAATCCTATAACATATGCAAATCACCTCGGTACCGGGTATATAATCATAACCATTAAGTTTAACATTAAGCATAAGAGCACTTAAAGAATTATCATCTTGTAAGGAAATCTGTAGATTAGGATACACATTAAAATAAACAGGTCCATAAGCCAGACTAGTTTGAATGGTTCCTATAAGAGATTTTTTCCAATTATAATTTCTTCCATCACGAAGAGCTGCTATAAAACTCTCAGGAAGACCACGAAGAGTGAGGGGTTTAAAAGCCACCTGTACTAAACCAATATGCATAAATCTATAATTATTCCTATAAGGAGCTAAATCATTTTCAGATAATAATCTAAAGGTCTCGTTCTCACTATCAATAGTGATAGTTTCTTCAGTAGTCTTGACTACCTGCTTGAGACCTAATTTCTCAAACGTACCCATTTGATATATGATTTTGGGTGCAATCTTAGGAATAGTCCATCTATTAAGCAGATCTAGGTGTTGGGGTATATCATACACCTCTTTCTTACTGTTTTTAACAGTACATTTCTTTTTAATGATATTCATTAAAAGTAGAAAGTGTAGAACAATAACACCTATAATTACTATAATTCATAGCTCTGATACAAAATAACAACGGATCGTTCAATATATTGTGAGGAACCTTTAAGTATTCAGATAACTCCTGTCTAGATTCATAAAAAATCCTTACTATCCGGGTCCGCCCTGGTCCGCCCTACACATGGGTAATCCAACAGGTAATCCAACGGATTTCTTCAGCGATCGTTTACGAATCTGACTGGTTTATCTATTGACCTCACATTAGATTGTTCAAACAATTATTAATATTATTATTATTATTATTATTATTGCTCGGGTAAAATAAATCACCACGCAGTCTGAGAAACTATGTTAAAATTCATGTATATTTCGATTCTTATGTAGTTGGACTACCTCTAAGGATATTGAATTGCTTGATCTATGATTGGGCGGACTACCGCCAGGTCTGTGATCCTGTCAATATGGTATCAGAGCCTAGGAACTTTCATGGTAAATATGAGATAGATGTGAAGTATTTCGGCATAGATATATTCTCTTGATCATGGATCTAGGAGATACTAGTACTAAAAGTACTCTATTGGAAGAGGTAGATATACCTCAAAATCTTGATTTGTTAAACAAATGGACTATTCCGAAAGTTGATATAAAAACCATTTATGATTATGGTTGGTTTGATAAAATCTCTAATAAACAACTTATAAAAACTACTGAACAATCTCTAGCGTTAAATTCGTCTGAACAGACTATTCGATTATTAAATAAACGCGATGTTGATGTTTATAAAAATCAATACAAGTTCTTGCATATTGGTATGGTACAAATTGATTTTAAGCCTTTAACTCTGAAAGGGTTACCTGAGACATTCTTAGCTACTCTTCGCGATGCGAGAAATTTAAATTTTCAACAATCTTTGATGGGATCGATTGAATCCACAGTAGCTTATGGCCCAGTTTATTTTAATACTCAGCCTAATCTGCAGTTATCTTTGACTGATTCTAATATATTAGATGCTTTGACTTTGAATATTAAAACGCATGGTTATAATTATGCACCTGAATCTGAATTGATCTGTTTATCAATTCGCATTTATTATAAACTGCTTGCTACTTTGAATCCTCGATGTAAATTATATGATACATCAGATCAAACTATTTTGGTAGAAACTAATTTTGCAAAATCTAAGATCACTATTAGAAGACCTATTAAATGGGAAGAAATTAATTTTCCTACTACTTGAACTTTAGATTCTGTTATACCTCCCGCACATATGACAGATGCAGTTACTAATTCTGATTATTCTCATATCACTCAGAACTCCAATGGAAAAATTTGCATTCAGTTTGATGAGAAAAGTGTCCCTTTTAATAGACACTCTTTTTATGATAGGAGATTAGTGATTCAACATATTTCACCTATCAAACCTATATATGGTCCTGCCCGTGATCGAGCGGCTTCTTTACACACCTTATCATCGGTTATTACTGCTAATAAGGATAAAATTAAAGTTGATCCAAAACTGAACATAGTTCGAGTAAATGAAAAATCATTTGATATTTCTGATAAGGATATTCCTTCAGCATACGAAATGGATTTTAATCTTAATGATACTTAATGATGAATGCACACCTAATTGAGTTTAGCCCAGGTTCACTAGCAATGAAGTATATTCAAAATGAGTTTTCAAGTGAAAAATGGAATCAGTTTAAAACTTGGTTTTTTTACACTTATAGTACGGAGGATTTGCATAATATTTCTCAAGAATTTTATGAGACTTGTGCTTTGCATAATCATATTATGTTCTTCGTACCTTGGTTTATAACCACTTATTTACCTTTATTCACCAAAGTTCTTGAACGATCCTACAAAGATGAATCAGGTAATATTATCAAAGCTGTTTATCCGCCTCAGGCACCATTTATACTACCTAATAATACATGTATTACTTTTACTGTTTTTCATAAATTTATTGAAAATGATGTGGCTACGATAAGTATTAACGAGATTAATAATGTCATTTCTCAAAACAATTATTTAGGACTTTATGTGAAAGGTTTAGGAGAACATATTAGTTCTCTTGATAAAAAATTAGATGATTTGACTATTTTAATTGGTCAGATTAAAAGTGATTTAAAACCTTCTTCTGAACAGTCTTCTACGTCAAAACAACTAGATGTTCCTATTCAGAGACCTCCTGAGATTCAGGACTTTATTTTTAAACCTCTTTATGATCTTGGAAATCTTCTTGATAAAAAATTTTCAAAATTTGGAGCGAAATCCTTTAGTTTATCTGAAGATTTTGCAGATGAAATGGAAACCATTTTTGATTTCCAAAAACAGGTTGATTTAGAAATTAATAAACTTTGTGGTTATCCCAAGAAGAATAGTGGTAATACTAAATATGATCATCAACCTAGCATGCAAACCTATTATTATCCCAGACCGACCCCTCAAGATGTTTTGATAGAGGAACGTGATTGGAACCAAACTAATACCTCTTATAGTGGTAGTGAGATTTATGAATGGAATCTCGACGGTCTAACTGATAGGCAATTAACTATACTTGTTCACAGAATGCTTATGTATGCTACTATTTCTAAGAGTGTTCATAACACTGATAGAACTATTTGCAAGATGATAATTACAGGTTTTACTAGTCAACTTAGAGGTTGGTGGGATAATTATATGAGCACGGAGGCGAAAGCCGCCGTAATTAATGCTAAATTTTCTAGTGAAGGTGTTGATAACTTAGGTTTTGCCTTAGTAAAAAATAGAAAAGACGTTGTTTATACCCTAGTCTTAACTATTCTCGAACATTTCAATGGTAGATTTACCAATCAATATGAGACTATTCGTTCTTTGCTAAATGGTCTTCGATGTAGACATTTAGGAGAGTTTAGGTGGTATAAGAACACCTATTTAAGTAGGGTGATGGAACTACCCGAAAATGGTCTAGAACACTGGAAAGCTAAGTTTATAGATGGCTTACCACCTTTATTTGCCGAAAGAGTAAAAAAGACTCTTAGGACTCCGCAAGGAGCTATTCCCTACGGCACTTTTACCTATGGTAAATTAATAGGAGCTTGCACTCAAGAAGGTATAAACTTGTGCAATGAATTAAAGCTTTCAAGACAGCTTAAGATGGATAAACTCAGAGAGAGATCTCATCTAGGAGATTTTTGTACTCAGTTTGGATTACCCAATACGGGTAAGCAAGTTCAATCTAGAGATTTTAAAGACCCTAATACAGATGATCATCATAGAAGAAAAAGGTCTAGACGAAGATCTAGAGATGAACAGAGAGAGCGCAGAACTCATCGTAAATCTAGTCAATTTCATAAAAATCGATCTAGGCGGGAACTCGCCAAGATCAAGTGCTATAAATGTGGAAAATTTGGACATATAGCACCCAACTGCAGGCTAGAAAAGCTGAAATCTTTAGAACTTGATGAAGAACTTCATGATAAGATTTATAGTTTCTTATATACTTCCGGTTCGGAGTCTGATTATGATTCAGAATCAGGATCTGAAGAAGAGGCTTCTGAGTCTTCTAGTTCTAAGCAACCGGCTCCTAACGCTGTTACTAATGCTTGCAAATGCAACGGAGATATTTTCTCCTGTGAAGATGATGAATTCTTTAATAAATTGCAATCTCAATTTGAGGATTTGAATATTCATACTATTACTTCTGATAATGTGATTGAACTTCTGAAAGAAGTTACTGATAATGATTTATGTGACAAAATTATTCAATTTACTGTTAATAACAATGCTAGTTCTTCAAAACAGGTTGAAAAACCAAAAAATGATTTTGAATACTCTGCTCCTTATTCTTTGTATGAAGTTAATACTAGACTAAATAGAAATCCTGTTATTATTCGTGATACTTCTTTTGACGATTTAAAAGAAGAAATTGAAAATTTTAAAAGGAGATTAAATCTCTTAAACAAAATCAAATGATTTGTGATCACCGTATTACTCAGATTGAAATTGCCAATAGCAAAGGTAAAAGTATTGCTGTTGATGAAGAAAATACTCTTGTAGTTAATACTCTTGCTAACTTTGACCGTAAAAAAGATATGTTTTTGGGAATGATGCTGCTCATAAATGGTATGTTAATTGCACCATATTGATTGATAATCAATTTTCTATAACTAATGTTGCTATGATTGACAGCGGTGCCGATGTTAGTTGTATTCAAGAAGATCTTGTACCAACTAAGTATTTTGAAAAAACAACTCACATGGTTAGATCTGCTTTTGGGCATGCTTTAGATATAAAGTATAAATTGCCTAAAACTCGTATTTGCCAAAACAAAATATGCATACCGCATTTCTTTTTCTTAGTGAAAAATCAGTTATATCCTCCAATTATACTTGGAACGCCTTTTATAAATGTTATTTATCCATTTACTAGCATAACTGCTAAAGGGTTTTCTGCTACATATAAAGATCAGAATGTTAGTTATACCTTCATCATTGATCCTATTTCACGCGATATAAATGCTTTAATTAATATGAAACAAAAGCATATTGACTCTTTACAGCTTGAGTTGTTTAGCATTAATATATTTGATATTTTGAAATCCACTAATATACATGAATTTTAACATAGTTTCTCAGACTGCATGGTAATTTATTTTACCCAAGCAAAGGGCTTGTCAAGAAGCTAATACATACTATTATTGAGCCCATATGTCTGATAGTTCTAACCAGGTACGAAGTGCCCTATTTATCAAACTCTTTTTTGGGCTTAAAACCACGGCTCATCAGACGGAGTCACTAAGACAAAGCCAATAATAGTAGTACTAGATCTGACTGTACCTCGATCTCAGAACCAAGTCGAGAAGCCATACTAAAATTCCTCTATATTTAAATAAAGCTTAGATCCGTTCATGGTCTATAAAAGAGAAGTTAGTTATCCGGCATAAATATAAATGTTTAGCCGGACATAGTCACGGCTTTCAGATCGGAGAATAAAAGTAGTAAGAGGAAAACAAAATACCTTGTGGCCAAACACCAGGGCCTATGGAAATACTTGATTTTATTAAACTCCGGTAAGTCTCCGATAAACTCACAACTTACAATATAATACAAGAGAGCAAGAGAGAGAACAAAATAGAGAGAGAGGGTTTCTCAAAAACCTGCCTCTTTACAAAACAAAGCAAACTTATTTATAGAAACTAAAAGGCATCTAGGAATAGTAGTAAAGGGTCCCTTATGTGGGTCCTCCAAACAGTATATCTACTGTTATAACAGTGTTTCTACTGTTGGTAGTTCTTATCCGTTAAATCTTATCTTTAAGCTTTGAAAGGAAATCTTCTGCTTTCTTCAGTGTGTCTTCTGAAACCAGTCTTTCTAATTCATATGACTGAGCCTCGTGAGTATCATCACTTGTTTCACTGCACATAGATTAGTTTGATTTTGCGTAGTGCTTTATATTGAGGAGAAGGTTTCTCTTGACTTCTTCCAAATAATTATTAATAATTTTATTTTGATCATCTTCATCTTGGATAGAAACTCTTCTAGCCATATGTTTAACTGAAGTGTCGGCACTTATTCCTTTATGAGGAATTGTTTTATAATCTTGAATTGTCTTGGAAATCAAGTCCAATAGTTCTTATCCATATAAGGAATTTGTTTGAGGGTATTTTTTCATTAATTTATCCCAGAAATTATTGTAATATGCCTGATATAAACAGGGGATTTGTTCTTCAGTGAAATTCACTTCTGGAGCCCATTTATGAATCCAGGGAACAGAAAATTCTATAAAGAAATATATTTATTCAATTTGTTGCATATAACAAACGTGTTCTTGATGATATAGTTTGTAAAGGTCTGGATAAACCTTAACCCATTCTCTGCATAACTTGAGAAACGGTACGGAAAATATTTTTATTGTTGGCCCGTGGTATGACCACCAGTTTAAAAACCAATTTGGAATAGGATTTGCAAATATCTTTTCACATACTTTAATGAACCAAGTATGATTGTGTCTCTCGTTATTATAATAGAGGACTTTAGAAAAAGCCTGAATATAATCCCAATATGTGAATTTCATTGAGACTTTATTAAGGCTAAACTGCCTTTCTGTCATCGAGGAAATACCCCAATCTTCAATAGAAATGATGTGTTTTATAATCATTTTAGAGAAGTTATAAACGTTCTCGCTGGTATTATAACCTAAAAAGTGTTGAAATTCAACACCTGTGCTTATAGCAAACTTTCATAATATGACCGAGTTTTGTATGACTCACCTGGGAAATAAAGTCCATTAAGTAAATATCGTGGAAATATTTTCCATGGCTCTTCTTTTCTCTGTATCTCAGAGTTTTCTAAGAGAAATATCATTTCTCTTTTTTCTACCTTTTCGTATGATTTGATATCATCAACATCATCTTTAGTTATTGAAGCAAAGGTATCATTTTATTTTTGTGATAAGTATGCCTGTAGTTTGGCATATAAAGGATTATTTTCTGGAATATCTTCCAGATGTACTGATGAAGTTGCCTCTTGAGCTTTTGAGTTTAAGTTAAATAAACTCATTCCTCCTATTTGTATAATTGGAGAGTTGGATGAAGATCCGTATGACGATCTTGGTGAGCCAGAAGAGTATCTTCCCCTTCCTCGTGGGTTATTTCCCTTTCCTCGACCCTTAGTTACCCAAGGGGGTTCCATCCTACAAACAAAACATTGAGATTTATTCCCAATAAGCGTCATAATAAGTATTAGATTCTTCTATTGATAGAAAGAGGTCCATCACCATTCCATCTATAATTTTCCAGCAGATTAGTTCTTTCATATCTCGATTGAGAGGAAGAACTTTTAATATAGTAATTAATCTTTTTTCGGTAAAGAAAAGGGAGATGGGAACCTCACCATTTTCTGAGTCGCTAGGATAATAACTCATTTTGAAGATATTCTCCAGATAGGAAGTCTGGGAGAGAGTTATCACTTCCCTTCTTATAAAGGATTTCAAAATCAAAAGAGGCTAATTGTGCTTGCCACCTAGCAAACATTAATTTTGAAGCATCATGCTTAAAATCTTTATCAAACATATATTTAACTGATTGAACATCAGTGTTTACAATAAACCTTTGATTATATAAATCATCTTGAAATTTTAAAACACATTTAACAATGGTTAACATTTCATGAGCCACCGTAGCATATATTTTCTGAGCATCGCTCCATTTTTCTGAATGAAAACGAATTAAATATTCAGTTTTATCCTTAGGATTAATTTGTTTTAAAATTCCTCCATAACCAATATTAGACGCATCCGTTTCAACTATCTTTTGTAAGCAGGGTTAGCAAGAGTTAAACAGGGTAAAGATTGAACACGAAGATTGATATTCTTAACCAAAGAAGTAAGACTATTAGTCCAAGGTGATTTATTATCCTTTTTCAGCCTATCATATAAAGCATCGCTCCATGTTCCTGAATGAAAAGGAATTAAATATTCAGTTTTATCCTTAGGATTAATTTCTTTTAAAATTCCTCCATAACCAATATTAGACGCATTCGTCTCAACTATCTTTTGCCAAGCAGGGTTAGCAAGAGTTAAACAGGGTAAAGATTGAACACGAAGTTTGATATTCTTTACCAAAGAAGTAAGACTATTAATCCAAGGTGATTTATTATCCTTTTTCAGTCTATCATATAATGGGGCTAAATCTCCAGATAGATTTTTGTAAAAAGGGGAAATATAATTTAAACTTCCCAAGAATCTCTGCAATTGAGTTCGTTCTGTAATAATATCAGGCAATTTTGAAGCGAAGTCAATAGATCGCTGAATAGGAGTAATTTTCCCTTGAAAAATATGATGTCCTAAATATCGAACTTCAGTTTGAAATAAACTCATTTTTGGTTTAGAGATTACCAAACCATTTTGTATCACAATTTTCTTTAAAATGTTTTAAAATGTAGTTCAAGAGTCTTTGAGTAAACCAGAATATCATCAATATAAACAATGATAAAATCCAAATATGGGTTAAAAATATCATTCATGATTTTCTGAAACTCAGAAGGAGCATTTTTCAAACCAAATGGCATAACATTCCACTCGTATTGTCCAAATGGGACATTAAATGTAGTTCTATAAGAATGCTCTTTAAATATTTGGATCTGCCAATATCCTGATTTTAAATCAATTTTTGAAAAGATATTAGCGTTGTATAATCTGGACAGCAGATCTCTTTTGTTTGGAATGGGGTATCTAATCCATTGTAAATATTTATATAGTGGTTTATAATTAATGACTAACCTGGGAACACCTCGTTCCTTTTCTGCTGCGTTATTAACATAAAAAGCAGTACAAGACCAAGGAGATTTAGAAGGTTTTATCAAACCCTTTTGTAATAAAGTATCAATTTCCTTTTTGCAGAATTCAACTAATTCGGCATTCATTTGACAAGGACGAGACTTTGTAAGGATATCATCCTCAGATAAATCTTTTTCATATGGAAGAGTCACTATATGTTTTTTCCGGTTCCAAAAAGCACTAGGGTGATCAGCACAAATGTTAACTGTCATTTGTTCGGAATTATTATTATTATTATTATTATCATCATCATCATCATTATCATTATTATTATTATTATTATCATTATTATTATCAGTTAGTTGATGCGGTTACTAATTCTGATTTTTCTCATATTTCTCAAAATCCCGATGGAAGGATTTGTATTCAGTTTGCTGATAATAACTATGTGCCTCATAGGCAGTCCTTTTCTAACAACAGGTTGATTTCTTGTGTGAATCACAGTTTTAATAGACAGTCTTTGTCTAGTCATAGACTTTTGCCTGCGATTCATCATATTTCCCCTATTGAACCTATATATGGTCCAGCCCGAGATCGTGCTGCTTCTTTACATATTATTGCATCAGATGGTAACTCTGTGGTAGAGAAGGTAAAGATCGATCCACGAACTAATATAGTTCAGGTTAATGATGATGTTTCCGATAAGGATATTCCTTCGGCCTCCGAGATAGAGTTTGACCCCAACGATTCTTAATGTTTTCACACCAAATTGAAAGGATTTGTATTCAGTTTGCTGATAATAACTATGCGCCTCATAGGCAGTCCTTTTCTAACAACAGGTTGATTTCTTCTGTGAATCACAGTTTTAATAGATAGTCTTTGTCTAGTCGTAGACTTTTGCCTGCGATTCATCATATTTCCCCTATTGAACCTATATACGGTCCAGCCCGAGATCGTGTTGCTTCTTTGCATACTATTGCATCGGATGGTAACTCTGTGGTAGAGAAGGTAAAGATCGACCCACGAACTAATATAATTCAGGTTAATGATGATGTTTCCGACAAGGA
>JAJOOO010005534.1:0-22138 GCA_029582685.1 Solanum piurae | reverse complement strand
AATTCAAGATACAACGTTACAATGAAGTAACCTTTCACATTCCATCATAATCATTCATAAGTGTAAAATTGAGAAATAGCCTTTCAATAATAACACAATTACATTCAAGTCATGATCACATTGCCTTCATTGATTTCACATTCATATACATACATCATAATCATACTTTAATTCTTCATACTTTGCCCTTCAAGGCCATGAATCACAAGTCACCAACACACCAATAATTTACTACAATTTAGGCATGAATAATGAAGTAATTCAATAAACTAAAGCAATTTAGACATAATCTATTCTCATGCTTTCATAATCAATAAACCCACTTCATGAAGGCACAATTTAGGAATTGAGGAAATTCATGGGTTCTTAGAGTATTTTCATAAAAAATGATCAATTAAACAACAATTCATCCATAAACTATCATTAATCAACCTTTGAAAACGTTTGAAAAAGGAACCCATGATTGAGAGTGAAACCCTAGGTTTTTGAGAAACTTGAAAACTTTGAAATCTACTTTTGAATGGACTCTATGGGTGAAACCTACCCATAGATGAAGGATCACCATACCTTAATGGTGTTTTCTCATGAATTTGAGAAGAAAAATCTTGATTCCTTAAGCCATAACTTCCACTTCTTCTTTGGAAATTCTAGAGAGAGAAATAAATTTGGGGAAGAAGAACTTTGGGGTTTTCTTTTCTTTTGGATTCTAGGGAGACTGAATTAATTTGGGGAATTTTGAGTCTAAAAAGTTTATATACTTTGCTAGGGAAATAATAAAACAATAGGGTATCAATTTAGGGAAAATAATTCAAGACCCCTAAGGTTTTAACTCAAAAATTGCAGATCTGCACGCTGAAGCTCACCAAGAGCACTTGGCGACTCGCCAAATGTACCCTCAATTTGCCTAATTTTATAGTGAGCCGACTTAGGGGCTCAGTCGACTTAGGTGATGGAGGAGTCGACTTCGGTGACTCGCCGAATGGAATGGCGAGCCTAACTTTGCTCACCTAGAGTTACAGAATACAGGACATCAGGAAATTAAGCCAAAAGGCGAGGAAGCTCCACTTGGCGGATCACCAAGTCGACTCGGCATATCGCCTAGTCGACTCAGCGGATCGCCTAGTCGACTAAGAATTAAATAATTTACCTTTTCTAAATCGGGGGTGTTACATCTCCGGTGGTAGCCGGAGGCACATCTGGATCAACTGGCACATCAGGGATCTTTACTGTCCCAAAAATCATCGATATGTCGGTGGACTTCAGCTAATCCACATCTCTCCTCAGCTCAGCAATATCGTCCTTTAGAGCTGTCACCTCATCGGTGGCCCCTTGGCCTTGCTCACACACCGCTATACGTGCCGCAAGGGCATCAATAGTCATACTAAGGGTGTCACAGCGTCGGCCAGGTCCCTCTTGATCATGCCAAGAATGGTGGCCTCCAGTCTGGCGGTGTGTCGATCAACAAAATAGGCTAGCTGCCCCATCCGTAGTAATGCTGCCTGAGTGAGCGGGGGCAGACCAGCAGTAGCAGCAGTCGACCTAGGAGGCAAGGGGGCTGCAGAGGAACTAGGAGTAACAGAAGGGACACCACTAGATGTACCTGAAGACCTAGGGTCCGGAGTAGGCAATACTGCCTCTGCAGGTAGTGTCTGAGTATCAACAATCGGGGAAGAGTCCACCTGGGCTGCCTTCTTCTTTTATGCTTCATCCTTCAAATACTCCACTTCAATCCTCTGGATGTCGGTAAGGGATGTGGGAGTCACTTCCACATCCTTCTTCTCATCTCTAGGCACCCGAGCTTGCCTGCATAGCTCGGTGATCAACACTGAAAGGGGGAGGGAAGTTTGGCGCTGCTTGGCCCATATGACCATCTCCTGTGCAACAATCATTCCCAGGTTTAACCTTATCCCATCAATGATGCAACCAAGATAGGCTGCTTTGGTGTGGTGGAGAATCGACTCATTCTGGGATGGCATGATGGTGCTGCTGATGAAGCCAAACCAGAACCTTGCTGCTATATTTAGGTCCTTCTTCTCAATAGGTGCTCCAACCTCGAGCCACTTGGGACTGTCGTCTGATATCAGAGGAGCCAACCACTTCTTCATGTATTCTAACGCCTTTGTCATGATCTTATATTGGCAATCATCCTCAATTCGTGTTGAAACCCCCAGGACTGCATTGATGGCATCACTATCACATTTCACCTTTCTACCCCTGATGACCACATAGTCTTCCGGCTTGAATCTAGCGGCCAACTTCTTTCCTTGTGGAAGTAAAGCTCCATAAGCAGTGTGGAACTCCCATACCTAATTTGGAACATAAGGTCCTCGGGGTCGAGTGAACAACTGGAACTTATGCGACCTCATACAGCTCATGATCTCTGGATATATGTCTATGACTCCATCAGTAGACAATCTCTTCTCCTCTATAGTGGTCCTCAGCCCCTCAGTCTTCAGTCTGTTCATAGACCGGGAAGGAGGACCCTGTGCAGCTGGTGCTTGAATTCAACCTGTGTTGGAACAGGCTCAGTAATGGTGGCCTGGGTAGCCCTTATCCTAGATGGATCATTCAGCCTTTTGGACCGTAATTCAGCTCTCTGGGTTGACAATAACTCATTATCCTCAGGCTCAGAAGTGGTAGCCCGAGGATCCTGGTGCTCACCTTCACTCTTAAAAGTAGTGAGGTGGGTGGTATATATCCCGTCACTGTCGGAGCTGGCCTCTGGTGAGGCAGAAGCATGAACCTTTCCCTTCCCTTTTCCTTTCCCACCTGTGGTGGGAAGTTTGGTAACCTTGGCCCTGGTTGCAGCTGCATCATTGTCAATTGTTATTCCCTTAGCCCTCTTGCGGGGCAACATGTCTCTACTGGCCACTTTTGGTCTAGCCTTATCTGCACAAACATAAAAAAGAGTTAGATTTGTTTCAAGAAGAAGTGCAGAGCAACAGTTGTAGACAGTCAGTGAGTCACCGAATCGCTTTGGCGAGCCAGATCGGGCTCGCCGAAAGGATTGGCTCAAAATTTCCCAGAAAAATTGGCATGTCGGCGATGGGAGGGGACTTTCGGCGCATCCCGACAGCATTCGGCGAGCAAGGACTAGCCCGCCAAAAGTTACAGTGTATTTTAGGGGTTAGGGGTGCAGAAAGGGCGATCAAGAAAGACTTTCAGCGAGTCACCGAGTGCACTCGGCAAACTCAGGCTTCTCGCCGAAAGTTACATATCCCAAACTCAATTTTAGCATGAAATTAAAGGAGATCAAAAGGTATTCAGTGAACCGCTGAGTGGTTCGGCGAGCTCGACCAAGCTTGCCAAACTGCCCAACGTTCATATTTTCAACCCCGACTTCCAAATTCAACTCCGTAGCCCCCAAAAACAAAATCAAAGCACACACTAGTTCAATTAGACTAAGACCCATACTACCCATTCCCCCGGGATACTCAGATTTCTCCCGGTTTGGTCAAATTTGGCCATTTGACGACTTTTTTCCTTAAGAATGACGTCAACCACTCCATCATTGGTCAAAGAACGTCATTTGGTACAAATGTGTGTTACTTAGACTTCACCCGACCAGACCCAACAACAAATTAGCACAACCCAACAATTTTGATCAATTTTAAGGCGCGAAATTTGAGAATACAACAACTTATGCAATTTAGGCATGATATTCAAATTAAATTCGGAAAATAAGCACACAATCATGGATTCTGAGAGCCCCAACACACATCACTAAGATAGAAGCAATTGAAAATGAGTAAAATTAGTATATACGAGTTTGAGGTTCGGAAAAACCAATCTTTACTGCTGAATAAAAACTTTGAAAAGCTAGGCGGCAAAGAATCCAACTCTGAACATACCATTGATGATTAAAAAGTAGTAATAAACCAAAAATATAGCAAAATATAGAGAGGGTGTGAGTTTGGGAAGTTAAAAAGTGAGGGAATGTGAAAGAGTTTGAATGTTTAAACCTTTGGCTCTTAAAATAGTCCAGTTCTCGCCCATTCGGTGACATTAGTTTTGCTCGCCGACCCACTCTGTGACACACTGATTGGGCACTTACCTCGTCGAGTTTTACAGGACCTCCAGTTAATGTGGGGGTCCAAACGGCGAACAAAGTTGTGGTCACTGACCTGGTCGGCGACACACCGATTTGCTCCTGGGCTCGCCAAGTTTTATAGACTCCAATTTCAAAATTACTTGAGTCCAACGAAAGTCCAAGTCGGGCTCACCGACCTTTTTGGCGAGTCTTCGACTGGATATTTAGCTCACCAATCTGCACTTTTTAAACACATTCCACACTTTAACCTGCACAATCAACACACGATTATTTCGAAAACAAAAAAGAAAGCAAATAAAAACTTGGGTTGCCTCCCAAGCAACACCTTAGTTAACGTCGTGGCACGACGCAAGTCCTCGCTCAAACTTCATTCTTGGGGTTGACCATGGTGTCACTAGGAAACCCCCTTGTTTTCTCGGGTTTAAATGAGACAAAATCTGACCCATTTGGGTCTCCAACTGCTTGATAGAGACGAAATGAGAAGTAACCGTCTGGCAAAGGGTCGATACATCTTCCTTAATCTCTTTCAAAATTTTATCAGACCCCTCAACCTTGTTGAGAATACTAGATAGCATATCCTCAGACCGGCCACCCTCAGAATCTTTGGGCTTTTGACGCTCGTGGGGAGGAATGTACCTCTCTTTCCTTCCAAATGGGATTATGATCCCTCCACTCTCTATCACGGTCTCTCCAACCTTCATCCCTGTTCCAACCTTGGTTACCACCCTACCTTGGGTAGTTTGCATGGTAACCACCTCCTTGGTTGGCAAGGAAGTTCACCTCTTCTTGGGTTGCCTCCCAAGCAACACCTTAGTTAACGTCGTGGCACGACGCAAGTCCTCGCTCAAACATCATTCTTGGGGTTGGCCATGGTGTCACTAGGCAACCCACTTGTTGTCTCGGGTTTAAATGAGACGAAATCTGACCTATTTGGGTCTCCAACTACTTGATAGAGACGGAATGAGAAGTAACCGTCTAGCTAAGGGTCGATACATCTTCTTTCATCTTTTTCAAAATTTTATCAGACCCCTCAACCTTGTTGAGAATACTAGATAGCATATCCTCAGACCAGCCACCCTCAGTGCGCTCGTGGGGAGGAATGTACCTATCCTTCTCCCCCTCTCTTTGCTTCCAAGTGGGATTACTATCCCTCTACTTTCTATCACGGTCTCTCCAACCTTCATCCCTGTTCCAACCTTTGTTACCACCCTGCCTTGGGTAGTTTGCATGATAACCACCTCTTTTTTTGACTAGAAAGTTCACCTCTTCGTTGTACAATGCTTCAAACTTGGCCTCATCGAGGTTTACACACCCAACACCCACAACATTGACATTTCTAGTACCATCTCCCATGACAATTTTGGACAAAATGTCATGTTGGGTCTTGATCTTTGCTATGTTCTGGTCCCTCTCTTGGTCTTTCTCAAGCTGCTCCTTGGTCAATTTAAAAGTTAGAGGGGAGACGTGATCTTCTCGGGTGTACCAAGCCCGATTAATTATGGTCATACCATCCAAAAGATGGGCTGCTATAATGTAAGGTTGTTGCATCAAACCTCCCGGAGAATGTTGGTCAGCTACGCCCTTGTTCATCGAATCAAGGCTTCGGTAAAACCATTTCAGCAAAACGTTGGCGGGCAAACCATGAGTTGGGCATTGTAGAACCAACTTCTTGAATCGTAGCCAAGTCTCATGAATTGGCTCACCCTACAAACGCTTGAAGCTTTGGATGTTGTCCCAAAGTGTCATTATCTTCGAAAGAGGGAAAAATTGCACTTGAAATGCGGTGACAAACTCTTCCCACGAAGTGATTGAGTTTCGTGGCAATTCAGCCAGCCACTTACATGCTTCTCCCATTAAAGAAACTGGGAACAACCTCAACCAGACCAACTCTTGGGATATATTCTTGAAGGAGAACGGCCCGCACACATCAACAAAATTTCTTAAATGCTCATAGGGATCCTCATGAGGCAACCCACCAAACAACCCTTTCAATTGCAAGAGCTGCAACATAGTGCTTGTAATGTGGAACACAGTGTTCCCTTCAGCCAGAGGTAAGCGAATGACACGAATTTCACCCATAAGATGAGGGTCATTAACATTCAGCTCGTTGACATCGTTGAGGTTACCAATGTCATCTTGGTGGCCCACTTGGCTATTATTGCTTCCGTTGACACTCATTTCCTCTGTTTAAAACATCAACACACAAACTAAAACTAAAAATAAGTAGATTCAACTATAACTAACAAGAACAAAATTCAACTTAACCACAAAATCTTAACCAACACCACTCCCCGGCAGCGGCGCCATTTTGATTGAATAACGCTATCAAAGACACTTAATCTAGTTCTAAGCGTCAACGATCGTTAGTCAGTATATAACCCAACTAAATGAGTTGGGGTCGAATCCCACAGGGAGCGGTACGTGTTTAAGATTCAATAGTAAATTGTGAACATGGTCAAATCAGTCATAGAAATAGACATTATCGAATATAAACATCATTTATATCAAGGGGTAACACGAATGTCAAATAAGGGGGTTTTGGTTTCAATTATCAACTACAACAACAACAAATAATGCGAAATAACAATAATGAGACGGGTTCTTGGGATGTGATTCGATTATAGGCTAATCTAGATAAATGAGTAATTGCAACTATTAGAAAATAGCTAGATAGTAGTGATTAAGCTAGATTATAGAGGAGGTAAACTTTCTCTCGAACAATTTACCCCAAATCAGGTCGATTTTTCTCGAACATCGACAATCATACAATATAAGAACAACCTACGCCTTAGTCCATTCACTCTCTCAAGCTGAATGTGTGGAAAAGGGTTTAGGATTCACTCTCTCGAGCTGAACCGATGACAACCCAATACCCACAGACCATCAATCAATAATCTTAGTTTTAAAACCTATCTCTCGAGCAAGCGCAAAGCACAAGGGTAGAACAGCATTGGTAACTACAATTCTTAAATTAAACCACAATTAATGATTGAAATCACTTCTAAACAACATTTAAACTAACAATTAGCAATACCCATAAACTAAATCAACCCATAATTACATAAAGAATGTCATCTATTATGTTTTAACTTATAAAATAAAATGAATATACAAAAATGGTTCTAAAAACTAAAAATGTACTTGTTCTCAACATGTTCATATGACATCTAAACCGGTTAAGTGGAATACACGTGCAAAGCACATCTGGTTAGATGAGAAGAAAAATATACAACAAATATCGTCTATAAGGTAATATTGGTGAGATTCGACTAATTACATGATTGAACCTCATCATATTGAAATAAATATATACATGATTTCATTTAACTAATAAAATTTTTCATTGACCATTTTTATAGGTTCGTGTGAATAAGAGATATATATGACGATCCACATTGAACATTCACAAAAGAATCTACAATATTATTTTGTGCAAACCTTAATATTCAAATCTTCGCTTAAATTTTCTGAATTAATAATCACGTGCAACACACATGTCGAAAAATTTGTATAAATAAATATTGATATAAAATATAGAAGATATACTAAATTGAATGTTTTTAGTTGGAGTATTGTATTAATTTAACATTCATGTTAGGGAGTATTCTAATTTCACTAAACTTTGAGATTGTCAACGTCTATATATCAATTTTGAGTTTTTAAAGATGAGAAGAATAGAAAACGTAAATTATCATAGTTTAAAAATGTAAGGAAGCCCTCCATTTAGAGTTAAAAAAGTGTAGTATGAGCATGTGCATATTATTTTTTATCATAAAAGTTACAACCATTCGGAAATGTCACAACTCATCGGAAAAGTCACAACTCTTTGGAAAAGTCCTAACCATTCAATGTAAAATGGTGTATTCTTTTAATATAATGTAAATATAATATAAAATATAGAAGAAGAAAAAGAACTTATCAGAAAAAGTGATAACTCTTTGAAAAAGTCACAACTCTTCAGAAAAGTCGTAACCTTATAGAAAAGTCACAACCCTTCGAGAAGGTCACGACTCATCGGAAAAGTTACAACTCTTTGAAAATGTTACAATCCTTCAAAAATTGTTCAAAAAGGATCACAACTTATCAGAAAAAGTCACAACCCTTCAGAAAAATCACAACTCTTCGAAAAAGTCGTAAACTTATAGAAAAGTCACAACCCTTCGAGAAGGTCACGACTCATCGAAAAAGTTATAGCTCTTTGAAAATGTTACAATCCTTCAATGTGAAAATGTATCTTCCTTTAATATAATATAATATAATATAAATAAATAGATATAATACAATATAAAATATAGAAGATATACTAAATTTGATGTTTTAAGTTGGAGTATTATAATAATTTAACATTTAAGTTAGATAGTTGATCCTTTAAGGTAGTATAGATAGATAGATAAAAAGGTTTGATATAGATTTGTCTAATATTAATTTGATATGAAATTTTAAAAAATAAAAAGACTTTTAATTTAAGGATATGTAGAATATATAAAAATGTCTTTTAACTTTACGGTCTTAAAGATGCGGCCCCACCCCCAGAAAAAAGAATACTCTATATTAAACTGAATAAAAATAAAAGTACAAGAAATAAATTAGAAACAAAAGAGTACTTGTTAAATCTAGTTTCGACTCTTCAAACAAGTTTTTGATAAATTTGTTTTCCAACAATTTGAGACTTTTCACAACTTGAACAACAAGTTGTAGTTTGTGCAACAGAAAATCATTGATTTTCTTGTCAAGTAGAATTTGTTGCAAAGGTATATTTATGGTTATGAAAATGAGTACATATTAATTATCTAGATAGTCTTCTCATTTGAAGTTGAGTTATTCCATTCTCCTTGTTGCATCAATTTTTGTTGATTTATCTAATTTACCCACAAAAAATATTGTAATTGCATAATTGAACAACTCTTACAATCTTCCTTGTTTTAAGAAGAAGAATAGAAAACTTACAAAATTTGTAGTTTAAAAGTGTGAGAAAACCCCTCTGTTTATGAACAACAAAGGATAGAATGAAAAGGTGCTTATCGTGCCTTATCTGATAAGTCACAACCCTTCAGAAAAATCACAATTTTTCGAAAATGTCGCAACTAATCGAAAAAGTCACACTCTATAAAAAAGTTACAACCCTTGAGAAAAGTCACTACTCATCAATGTGAAAAAGTATCAGCTTTTAATATAATTGTAACGACCCATTTGGTCGTTTTGAGTACTGAAGCTTTTTATTTTATAAAATACTTTCCAATAGATTCTAAATGGGTATTTTGGACTATTCGTAACTACAATTATAAAATTAATGGGGTAATTTCAATAATTTATTTAGTTGATGGTTAAAGAAAATAACATTAAAACTAATAGTGGGTCACTTTCACACTTTTATAGTTCGTCTTATATAATAATTAGGAAGTAAATATTATGTAGAAAGAATAATGGTTTGAGGTGAGAAAAGCAATACCTCCGGCATCTATCAAGAAGACCGATATCCAGGTAATTAATGTCAATTCTTCTATTGCTTTACATAAATTATACTCCCTCCATTTTAAAAAGACTGACCTAGTTTGACTTGACACGGAGGTTAAAAAAATAAAGTAGACTTTTGAATCTTATGGTCCTAAATTAAAGTTATGTTAAATGTACAAAATTGTCCTTTAATCTTGTGGTCTTAAATATGCCACGTGGAAAGCTGAAAATAAAATATTACCAAAAAAGAAAAGAGGTCATTCTTTTTAAAACAAACTAAAATGGAAATGAGGTCATTCTTATTGAAACGGAGGGAGTAATGGATTGGAGTTGCAATTAGGTTGTTGCATGCGTTACAGGTGGAAAGAATGTTAGAGTTAGGTTAAAGTTGGGGGACAAGGTATATACGTAATAATGACCTAATGATTACTAAGGAAATTGAGGTGAAATTGTTAGTATGTTTAAGATTAATACATAAAAATATTATTATTAGGTGCATTTTGTATTGTTGATGAATTTGGTAGGTGCTGGTTGCCACTGGTTACGTAACCAGTGGCTTCAGCTTTAAGTTTTATAATTCTATTATTATATTATAAATTATATTTTGATATATTAAGATAGGTAATTAAATATTAGGTGTAGCAAATTATTTAAATTCCATTAAAGTTATGCTAATTGGAGGAGTTAAGACTTACCCCTTAAGTTTGAACTTTAGGAAATTGATTATAGAATTAGGCGAGTTTTTGGGTCTAGGCTAGATATAGAATAATATGAGTGTTTATAGACTCATTAACTTACGAATTATGCATATATACTTGATAGATTGGAAATGTTCAGCGGCATTGAGGAAAGGAAAAATATTGGAAAAGTAACTTGCTTGACTCCGGTTCTTCGGTAGAGATAGGTTATGATTTATTCTATTTTGAGTTGGCGATGATACCTACTCAGTCCATGTTACCCTGTACTGACCCCTACTTGTGTTTTCTTCATTTTTTTGTGTGGAGTGCAACAAGTGTACTGATTTAACATTTCAAGCACACCTCTTCCAATTCTAGGTGTCAACGATCGTAAATCAGTATAAAACCCTACGATTGAGTTGGGGTCGAATCCCACAGGGAGCGGTACGTGTTCAAATTTGATTCGGAACTGCAAACGTGGTCTAATCAGCCATAGTAATAGAAATTATCGAAAAATACATTAATCAAATTAAAGGATTGACATGAATGTCATATGGGAGTTTTGGTTTGCAATTATTAACAACAGTCACAGATACTTCGAACTAACAATAGGGAGGGGGATTCTTGGGATGTGATCGATTATAGGCAAATATAGACATATGGGTAATTGAAATTACTAGTAAATAGTTAAAGATCAGTGAGTAGGCTTGACTATAAGGGAGATAGTTTTCTCTCGAAGGAATACCCCAAATCAGGTGATTTCTTTCGAACATCAACAAGCATGACAATGACGAACAACCCACACCTTAATTCATCCACTCTTTCGAGCTAGATGGGTAGGATTGGGTTTATGATTTACTCTCTCGAGCTAAACCCAGATCACCCACAAGTCACTAATCTTAGTTCTAAAATCTCTCTCTCGAGCAAGCCAATAACACAAAGATAGAATTGCATTTGCAACTACAATTCATAAATTAAACCATAATTAATGATTAAACTCACTTCAAAATAGCATTTTAACTAGTAATTAACAATACCCATAAACTAATTCAGCCCATAATCACATGATCACACCCCAAGAATTGGGGTTTTAGCCAAACATCATAAAAAAGCAAAAACAATTACCAAATCGATTATCCATCAATTGGGTAAGTGTGATTTAGTCTTTACAATGCTTCAATTTGTTGAGTCTTTGAAACCCACTTACAAAATCTCCAAATTGAATCTCTAAAATTCTTCAAAACTATGAAAAACTACAGAGAAAAGTGTTCTGAGCAAAATTCGTATTGTCCAACACTAAAAACTCAACTCAACCTTTTAAAATAAATGTTCAAAGTCTAATTTATGGTCCCCAAAATTAAGCCACAAAGGGCTGTTTGGCGAAGTAAGTCGCGCTCACCGAACCACTCGGCGAGCCACCCTTTGACCTCTTCCATCGCCTTTTTTCCTTGGCATTCAGCATCCTCGAGTTCTGTAACTTTGGGTGATCTATTTTTGCTTTGCAGAAATGCTCGGCGATTCACCGACTGCATTTTTTTGTCCCCGACCTGGTTTCTTCCCTCAGGACTGGCACACTGGAACTTTAGACGGTCAAACTAGCCACTCGGCGATCACTAGGCTTGCCTTTTGATACACTCAAATTACACATCCCTAAAGAAGTATAAGCGATCGTTGTCAAATAAAGAACACAACTTGTAGGTTGGGGTCGATCCCACGAGGAATTTGATTTAGACTTAACCTTAACTCACGATTATATTCGTTTAGCCAACTTATTTCCAATACAAGTAAATAAAGGGGGGGGGGGAGTTGTGTAACAAATAACTGATTGATTGTTGAGTAACAAGTGAGCAATATTCAAACTTTGTTTTTATCAATAAGAGAGATAAACTAGGGTGTATGTGTTCCCCATAAGCTCATAACGCGGTAATCCTAATAATAGTAATCCTTTCTTAGTGTATCACATGCAAAGTAGTAAGTTAAGTATCCCTAAGTGCTTGGTCCGCCAAATAGAGAATTTCACCCCTTACCTTGGTCCGGCTACGTGTGTATAATTTACTAACCCTTACCTTTACCTCATATTAGACATCATAGTTTTCACCCTCACACCAATTGACATTAGACTATTAGATAGTATCACACTAAATCACTGTTGATAATTCTTTTTTTATTAACTACCTCCTTGGTCTGGCAAGTAGCAACAAGGCGAGTTCTAACGCGTGCACTCGTTAAACAGACTTCTAAGCAAAAGAATTACCAATACATGCATCAACACTAGTCAAGAATTACTTAGTTATTATTCATACGTTGTTAATTGCTCATGGTTCCCACAATCCTAGTTATGAATTTAGCTACTCATGCTTGAAAGAACACAATTCATATTTGTAGAAGAATAATCCATGAACTTACGTATTGAGTAGAAGAAACCCGAAATTTCGAATCAAATTGCGAAATCAAAATCTTGTAAAACAATTTGGGAAATCAATTTGCTAAAGTTGCAAAGTTAATTCCACAAGAGAATACAAAAAACTAGAAGTAAAACAATAATGTCTAACCCCCAAAAACGAGGTTTACATACCTTATTTATAGAAAAACTTGTCCTAAACAAAAAGGAAATGAAATAAGGAAATAAACTGTTGGACGCAACTTCGATCGACGAGATTGACCTATGGACTGTAGACAGACCTACGGTCCATAGGTCCCTTCCGTAGTTCAGGACTTAGACTTTTTTCTCAGAAGCTGGAACCTTCAACCTTCAGACTCAAACGATGGACGTGCAGTATGAACCATAGGTTGACCTACGGTCCGTGGATCCCCTTCTGTGACTCCACACTTAGAACTTTTCATCAGGTACTGGAACTCCAAATCTCTGATACAAATGACGGACGTGTAGGACCGCCCGTGGGTCGACCTACGCTCCGTCAATGGACTCCGTGGTTCCACCCTTAGTCAGACTTCCCTGATGATCAATCCACGCCTACCATGATGGATCGTGACTGGACCTACGGTCCGTGGGTGGCTCCTTCTGCAGAAATTCAGCTGTCATCTCTCTCGACCTCGTCCAAGCCTATTTCCTGAAAATATGACACAATAAACATTAATTCCAATACAAAATGGCCCTAGACACACACAACTCTTAAGTGAAATGTATTAAAAATACCGTAAACTCATGGTATATCACCTTTCTTCATTTCTTCAGTTTGTTTTATTCCTTTTTGCCTGTTAGTGTCCTTGCTTTGTTCCTCAATCCATATACCTGAAAATCAAGGGTTTAACATCAGTTTATGGCACAAATTAAGCATTTGAGGACACTAAATCTCTATAGACAAATCCCCAAATGAGTCCGAATTTCGGACTCATCAACACCCTAACTTAAACTTTTGCTTGTCCTCAAGTAAAACTCAAGATCATCAGTTCAAAAAGGATGTCTCAAATAGTGCTGCATAAGACTCAACATGAATGCACATAACAAGACTAAACTTACTCATGCAATGATCAATTGTGCACTCAAAGATTCAAATTGTGACTCACCATTATCAAAGATGCTCAAGTTCACAATACTTGCTCCAAATGCAAGTTCAAGCTCAACAAAGGTACTCAAATTCCCTCACAACAAAGATGATTCCCTCTTCACACAAAGTTCTTCAACAATTTATAGTTCCAGAATCACATACAACTCTCACAGTCACAAAGATGAACACATGCATGACTTCACCCATAGGGTTGCCCTTATTTTTCAATCAACATTTGTTTCAGCTCACTCAAAATCACAAAGGTCTTTTCGAGGCTTGTAACGAGGTTGAGTGTAAATGTATGGTCATTTAGGCTCAGTGGCTGCTACCCTTATGAAATGTGGTTTGAACATCACTTTCTTCCTTTTCTTCAACATTTTGATCATGCTCATAATTCACCCCATTATTCAACTTCAAAAGGACTACCAGATACCCCATTTCTTTTGCAACTTCCACTACTTTATTTCACAACTTTTTCATTCTTTTTCTTTTGCTTTATTCTTTTCTTTCTGTTTTTTACATGGAGGGGATCCATTTTTTTTTCAAAACCATTGCTCAAAGGGGGAATTTCTCACAATTCTTGATTTACCTTTTCTTTTCACAACACCTAAGTTGGATATTCAAATAAATCACATTTCATGATAGTTATGGATGAATGGATAAACAGGGGTCATAATTGTTCAAGTTTCTTCCAAGAAAGGGATAAGACTCAAGAGGGTTCAAGCAAGGTTCACACATCTCACAAGGTTGGCCACAAAAGAGGTATATTGTCAAATTGTTTCACTCTTTAAAATGGTTGCCCAAGATCATTTCAAGTGTTTGCATCACTTAGTCAACCGGACCAACGGAGAAAATTCTAGGTGTCATCACACACAACTTTCAAGGTAAGCTCATCACACAAGGCACTAGCACCAATATCAAACGAGACTCCACACTTTCTAGCTAGTGTGCAATGTTCATCACAAGAGACTCATTCGATAATCGACTAGTCACAACGAGATGCAAAAAGTCCATACATTGTCTATGCAACTTCATTTGGCCTCATCGTAGCCGCACAATCATTTTGTTCAATTAAGAACACTATTCAAGTCATCGGTATTGATCATAATGGATGAGTCTTAAATTTGGACTTATTTAGGGCTTTATTTACAATGATTTAGTGTCCTCAAATTCTTATTTAGTGCCAATAACTGATGTAAAACCCTTGATTTCCAGGTATATGGATTGATGAACAAATCAAGGACACTAATTTGCAAAAAGGAATGAAGCAAGTTGAAAGAATGAAGAAAAGCAAGCCTGGTGATCGCCAAGTCCACTTGGTGAGTCGCCGAACGACTGCTTGATCGCCTAAAGTTCCAATATGCCAAGTCCTGAAGGAAGAACCTAGTTGGCGAGAGAAAGGAGCAGTCGGTGGATCGCTGAGTGGTTCCGCGATGCAGTGTTAGATCATGTAAAGTTACAGACCTTGAGGATGCTGAAGGCCAAGACAGAAGGGTGATGGAATTGACCAAAGGGCGGATCACCGAGTGGATCGGCGAGCCCGACTTACTTCACCGAGTGACTCTTCGCAGCACATGTTTGACGACTATAAATACATTTTTGAACATTTTTTTAGTATCATTTAGAGTATCTGATATAATAATTATAGAGTTTTGAACATTGAGACAAGTTTTCTCTAGTTTTCCTTTAACATTAAAGAACTGAAGTTTTTCACTTTTGAGAAATTGGAAGTGGGTCTTTGAGATCCTTCAATTTGGACCTTTGTAAAGACAAAAATCAATCTTACCAAGTTGATGGAAACTCAATTTGGTAACAATTTTTATCTTTTATGATGTCTAGATAAAACCCCAATTCTACGGGTGTGATTATCTGATTATGGGCTGATTTAGTTTATGGGTATTGCTAATTGTTAGTTTAAATGCTGTGTAGAAGTGAGTACAATCAGTAATTGTGGTTTAATTTAAGAATTATAGTTGCAAATGCAGTTCTACCCTTGTGTTTTTGGCTTGCTTGAGAGAGAGGTTTTAAAACTAAGATTATTGATTGATGGTCAGTGGACATTGGGTTGACTTGGATTCAGCTTGAGAGAGTGAATCCTAAACCCAGTTCCACACATTTAGCTCGAGAGAGTGAATGGACTAAAGTGTGGGCTGGTCTTATTTTGATGTTCGAGAAAAAGTTTACCTTCTCTATAGTCTAGATTACTCACTAATATACAACTATTTCCTATCAAATGTGATTACCCATTTGTCTATATTAGCCAATAATCGATTCACATCCCAAGAATCCATCTCATTATTGTTATTTCGTATTGTTTGTTGCTGTTGTAGTTGATAATTAAAACCAAAAACCCCTTTATTTGACATTCGTGTCACCCCCTGATTTGAATGATGTTTTTATTTGATAATGTCTATTCCTATGGCTTATTTGACTATATTCATACTTCTCAATTAAATCTTAAACACGTACCGCTCCATGTGGGATTCGACCCCAACTCATTTAGTTGAGTTATATATTGATTAACGACCGTAGACACGTAGAATTAGATGAAGTGTCTTTGAAACGTCAATAATAAAAAATGGCGCCACTGCCAGGGAGTGGTGTTGTTTGAGGTTTCTTTTGTTGAAGTAGAATTTTGTTCCTTTTAGTCATAGTTGAATCTACTTATTTTTAGCTTTGGTTTGCGTGTTGGTTGTTGAACAGAGGAAATGAGCATATCATGTGGCAACGGTGACCCAATGGATCACCCTCCTTTGAAATTGATTATTCTCAAGGATAACATCCTAACTTTCAAGCAATTGGAGGGTGAAACTATCCATGAGTTGCGGTTGAGGTTTAAGGAACTATTGCAGTAGTTCCCAATTCATGGAATTCTAGATAAGATGCTACTGGAGTGCTTTTACAGAGGTCTTGGTCCTAAGAACAGAGGAGTGGCTAACTAACTTTCTTCGGGTGGTCTAATACGACAACCATATGAAACAGCAGCCCAAATCCTTGATAGCATGATTTATACCAACAAGGAGACCTAGAAGGACCAAGAATTGACCATGTTGTTAACCCAGCTGGATGTCTTGGCCAAGAAAGTCATGGAATTGGAAGTAATGTACCAACAAAAAGATAGGTACATTCCCCCTCATGAGCGTAGAAAGTCCAAGGAGTACGAGGGTGGACAAGTCGAAGAGATACTCTCTCTCATTCTCATCAAAGTCGAAGAACACTACATAGTGTTGAAAGAAATAAAAGGGAATGTCTCAATGTTGAATCAGATGACTGCTTCTCATTCCATATCTATTCATCTATTTGAGACCCAAATAGGTCAGATTTCATCTCATTTAAACCCGAGACAACAAGGGGGGTTGCCTAGTGACACTATGGCAAACCCTAAGATTGAAGTTTTAGTGAGGACTAGCGTCGTGCCACGACGTTAACTAAGGCTCTTCTTGGGAGGCAACGCAAGTTTTTATTTTCTTTCTTTTTGTTTTTGAAATAATCGTGTGTTGATTTTGCTGGTTGAAGTGTAGAATGTGTTTAAAATGTGCAGGTTGGCGAGCAAAAGGACCAAAGGGCAAGTCCCTGAAACAGTTGGCGAGCCCGACTTGGATTACCGTTGGACTCAAGAAATCAAAATATGGAGTCTGTAAAATTCGGTGGGCTATGGACAAATCGGGGTGTCGCTGAACAGGTCGGTGATCATGTTTTTGTTCGCTGTTTGGATCCCCACATTAACTGGAGGTCCTGTAAAACTCGACGAGGTGAATGCCCACTTGGCATGTCACCGAGTGGGTCGGTGAGCTAAATTAACGTCGCCGAAAGGGCGAGAACTTGACTGTTTAAAGGCCAAAGGTTTAAAATTTCAAATTTTTTCACATTCCCTCACTTTTTAACTTCCCAAGATCACACCCGCACTATATTTTTCTATATTTTTGCATTTTTACCGCTTGTTAGTCGTTGATTCTGTGTTTGGAGTTGGAAATCTTTACCGCCTAGCAGTTCAAATCTCGTATTCGGCATTAAATGTTGGTTTTTCGAACCCCGAACTTGTATTTGACAATTATACTCTATTCCAATATTTTTAATCGTAGTGATGTGTGCTGGGCCTCTCTGAATCTATGTTTGTGTGCTTGTTTGCCCGTTTTAAATTCGAAATCTTGCCTAAATCACCTAAGTTGTTGATTTCCTAATATTTTGTGCTTTAAAATTTGATATAAATTGATGGTTTGTGCGTAATTGTTGTTGGGTCTAGTCTGGTGAAGTCTGAGTAACCCATAATTGTGCTAAATGACGTACTTTGCCTGATGATGGGGAGTTTGACGTCATTCCTAAGGGCGTAAGTCGTCAAACGACCAATTTTGGCCAAACTGGGAGATGTCTGAGTATCCCGGCGGCATGGGTCTTATGGGTATGAATCTAATTGTGTTAGTGTATGGTTTGATTTTGCTTTTGGGAACTGCGGGGATGATTTTGGAAGTTGGGGTTGAAAGTAGGCACGTTGGGCCATTCGACAAGCTGGGTCGAGCTAGCCGAACCACTGGGCGATTCACCGAATCTCCCTTTATCACCTTTAATTTTGTAAAATGTTGAGTTTTGGTTCTGTAAATTTTGGCAAGAAGCCTAAGATCACCAAGTGCACTCGGCGACTCACCGAAAGTCTTCTTTGATCGCCCTTTCTGCGCCCCTAACCCTTAAAATACACTGTAACTTTCGGCAAGCTTGTCTTTGCTTGCCGAACGCTGTCGTCAATTTGCCGAAAGGCCACTCCCATCACCGACATGCCAATTTTTCTGGCAATTTTTGAGCCAATCCTTTCAGCGAGCCTGATCTGGCTCGCCAAAGGGATTCGGCGACACGCCCATCCATTTGGTGAGTTTTTCTGCAACTATTTTTTTGCAATTTTTCTTGAACTGTTCCTAACTTTCTACGATGTTTTTGTAGATATGGCTTGAACCAACCTCGACATACCGCCTCGTAAAAGAGCACGGGGCATAGTAATTAATGAAGGGGAAGCAAATCCCCCAAAAAAGGTAAAGACAACACCTGCTAAGGGAGGCAAGGGGAAGGGCAAGAATCCCATGTCTGATGTTTTGGAGTACAACTCTAGCAGTGAGGGAGAGTCTTTTGACTCCCAAGCTGCATTCTTCGACCCCGATAATGGTTAGCCTCTACAGTCCAGGCGAGCGAAGATCCGTGCTAGGTCTCACCCTGACTCATCGAGAGCTCTAGGGGCCACCCCTCCTACTGCAGATACAGTGCTAGCTTCAGCACTGACTGTGGCCCCAGTTCCCCTAGTACAGGTCCCTCCTCCCAGGCTCCTCAACCGATTAAAAGCTGATGGGTTGCAGACTATTCTTGAGAAGAAGATTTTTTCCATGGAAGGCTTAGTGGGTAGATACTCCGCCGTGAGGGACACACTGCAGTTTCACCAGTTCTAGCAGTTCACCAGGCTCCGAGGCCCCTATATTCCTACATGGGTCCGGGAGTTCTACACAACATATGGTGAGTTGGTGCCCAAGGGAAAGAAGAAGGCTAGTGCTTTCAGACCGGTGAAGCCTATCATGGTCCGCAAGAAGGAAGTAGGATGCAACAACGATCACATTGATATTGTACTCGACAGGGTTCTAGGTTCTACACTTGCATATGAGGGCTTGCCTACTACTCAGTCCCTGGATGACTTAAAGGGATGGCTTGCACCCTTGATTTCTGATACCACCCCGAGGTGGATTGAGGCAGGAGCTCCCATCGAGAAGAAGGACATGAATATTGTTGCTCAGTACTAGTTCCGGTTCATTATCAACTCTATTATTCCCTCACAGAACGAGTCCATTCTCCACCATCCTAAGGAAGCCTGCCTCAGGTCGATCATATCCAGGAAGAGCATTGACATGTGACTCATCATAGAGCAGGAGATGGCCATGAGGGCCAAACAGAGCCAGATGTCCCTTCCCTTCCCGATTTTAACTACAGAGTTATGCTGGCGTGATGGAGTCCCTCGTGATGAGATGAGATATATTGAGGTCACTCCTACATCCTCCACTGACATCTGGCGTATAGAGGCCGAGTACACTCGAGAAGAGGCATATAGGAGGAGAGCAGCTTTGGTGGACACATCCCCAGAGATTGATGTTGAGACGATTCGTGCAGAAGCACCTTTGCCGACTCTGGCCGCCAGACCTTCAGGTACACCTGCTCCCACATCTTCCTCCCAGGCTCTTGGTACTTCTGCCACTTCCCGGCTCGCCAGGATTACTCATGCTATGATCCTAATGATGGAGCACTTAGCCCATTTGGCGGATGTGAGGGCTACTCGATAGGAGGCTGTGGTACTATGGATGATCGAGAGTGCTATCCTAGCTGCACTGACACCCCTACAAGCATCTATTGACACTCTCACGATGAGAGCTGAGACTTGTGAGAGTAAACAGAGGGAGCCTTCAGAGGTGACGACTTTAAAAGCCGAGGTCACTGATTTGAGAAAGGATGTGGACTACTTGAAGTCCACATAATTCACTTCCCTTCTGGAGGTAGCAAATGATGTGGATGCCCCGATGACTTTTGAGATTCCGCTGGCCACCATCGGAGACTTACAGATGGATGACATAGCAACTGATGAGTCGGAGGCAGAGACCGATGAGGAGAAGATAGAGGTGCCGGAGGAGACCATCTATGGAGACATGCCTTACCTTCAGGAGACGATTGTACAGTCAGTGATTCAGATATCGCTGACAGAGACATCCATGGCAGGCCTAAGTAGATCGAGTGTTGCTGATGTGACTTTGGGAACTGATGCCCAAGATCAGAGTGTTGCACCGGGTATTAATTCCCTGACAGATGGAGAGACTGTGTAGACAACACTATTTTTTACCTCCCTCTCTGTCATTTTTATTGATTTTTAGTGCTTTGATTGCATTTGAAGACAAATTGGTTTTTGTTTGTGGTGGGGTGAGGTAATTCCTTACCTACCTCTTGTGATTATAACATTTGTTTATATATTGGGTTTTGTGCTGTAAATTGTGTTTTGGCATTGTTTTGTGGATGTTTGAGCTTGTGGCTCGTTGTTTTAATTGCAAATGGTTTTTGGGCCCTTCTAAATTTTTTTGCCACCTCTTGTGTATTTAATTGTGGCTGTTCTTGTGCAAATTTGAGTATCGGTCATGATCAATACAGATGACTTGAATAGTTCTCTTAATCGAACAAAAATGAATACGATGAGGCCAAATGAAGTTGCATAGGCAATATGTGAACTTTTCGCATCTCGTTATGACTAGCTGATTATCAAATTGAGTCTCTTGTGATGAACATTACACACTAGAAAAAGTATGGAGTCTTGTTTGATATTGGTGCCAATGCCTTGTGTGATGAGCTTACCCTGAACCATGTATGATGACACCTAGAATTTGCCCCGTTGGTCCGGCTGACTAAGTGATGCAAGCTCTTGAAATGATCTTAGGAAACAATTTTAAAGAGTGAAACAATTTGACATTGTACCTCTTTTGTGGCCAACCTTGTGAGTGTATAAACTTTGCTTGAACACCCTTTGACCCTTAGCCTTTTCTTGGAAGAAACCTGATGCAATTGTAACCCTCCCTTTATCCATTCACCCATAAACCTCATGAAATGTTGTTTGTTTGAATAGCCAACTTAGGCCAAAAGCCTAAGTTGGGGGTGTGGTGAAAAGAGAAGGTAAATCAAGAAATGCAAAGAAGTCTCCCTTGATCCATGATTTTGAGAAAGATGGAACCCCTCCATACAAAAAAAAGAGAAGACAAAAATGAAAGAAAATGAAAGAAAAAGAAAAGAAAAAGAATGAAAAAGTTGAGACATAAAGTTGTGAAAGTTGCAAAAGAAATGGGGTGTCAAATATTCCATGGGAAATGAATAATAGGGTGAATTCGAGCATGGGTGTGAATGTTGAAGAAAAGGATAGAAAGTGAAGTTCATACCACATTTCATGCGGATAACAACCACTGAGCCTAAATGACCATACCTTTACACTCAGCCCCGTTACAAGCCTTGAAAAGACCCTTTTGATCTTGAGTGAGCTGAAGCGAGTGTTGATTGGGAAAATAAGGGCAAACCTATGGATGAAGTCATACATGTGTTCATCTTTGTGAGTGTGATAGTTGTGTGTGATTCCAGAGCTTTAAATTGTTAAAGAATAGTGTTTGAATATGGAATCATTCTTTGTTTCAGGGCATTTGAGTACATTTGTTGAGCTTGAACTTGTATTTGAAGCAAGTATTGTGAACTTGAGAATCTTTGATAAAGGCGAGTCACAACTTGAATATTTGAGTGCACAATTGATCCTTGCATAAGTAAGTTGAGTTTTGTTGTGTGCATTCATGATTGAGTCATTTGTAGCACTGTTTGAGACATCCTTTTTGAACTGCTGAACTTGAGTTTTACTTGAGGACAAACAAAAGTTTAAGTTGGGGGTGTTGATGAGTCCTAGA
>JAJOOO010005532.1:0-14072 GCA_029582685.1 Solanum piurae | reverse complement strand
CCTCACCTATTTAACATAACCTCACTGGAAATTAACTCATTAATGGGAGACAAATTTGTCTCCAACCCAACACCACTATCCATCTTATCTTCTTGTCCAACCTTAATTATATAACCATAATTATCACCCCTACTATTAATACCTCAAATTCAACCTAATAGTTGATTACACATTTCAATGTATCAAATTATAATTTATAATAAGGTAAAATAATTTAAATGTTTAAAAGTTCAAGCCACTGGTTACGAAACCAGTGGCAGTGAACACTTCTACCTGAACGCCTATACTTTAACATTCCAATTCTTTACATCATTAATGGTTGGCCTAACTTTCCTCTCAGCCATCATCTACCAGCAATACTATACATATGCCCACTTCACTTTATAATATATTAATAATAATAAATAAATAAAAATCAGCACTTTAATCCATGAATGCAGTCAATTAAATTAAGTATTTTGCATCCCACTAACAAAACCAATCAACTAGAACCTATATTATCATATGCTTAAACCATGGACCTCACTCACTGCTACTCAACCAATTATTAAATTAATCATACCACCACAACAGCCAAACTCAATTCATTAGCCTTTACTCAGTATACTATATATACATGATTTGCCGACAATGTTTTCTATGGAACCCAGTTGAATTGCAATACGGGAGAAGTCACTTACACAATAAATTCCAATAGCATCTACCGTTCTCTAATCAATAAAGAACATGTATATCATTAATATAACTAGTAGAGATTAAGGTAAGAAAAATCACTTGAAACCATTTCTAGAATTGGTTTTTCTCACAATCGTGCGGCTCCTCTCTATTTTAATTTTCTCCCTTTTCTACAGATCAGTTATCACCCTAATTATCATATAACCAATTATAAAAAGTGATAAAAGTGACCCACTATTTGTTTTAATGCTATCTTCTATAACCACCAACTAATTTAATTATAAAAACTACCCCACTAATTTCATAATTGTAATTTCGAACAGTCCAAAATACCCCTTTAAAGTCTATCGGAAGAGTCTTTTACGAAATACAAAGCTTTAGTACTCAAAACGACCAAATGAGTCGTTACAATCGGGGCTGTTGCAAAGTGTTCCTCTAGCCAGCTTAGTGCTTCTCGAACACCCAAAGCCTCAACCATAAGTGGGTCTGTTGTCTTCCTAATCAACTAGAGCGGCCTTTGATGAAACTTCCATGAAAATCCTGAACTAGCATGCCAATTCCAGTTATTCCGAAAGTAAGATCCCACGAAGCATCAATGTTGCATTTAAAGATGTTCTCACCAGGAGGAAACGATTTTGTTACAAAATCAGGTTCTCTTGCAATGGATTTGGAGGTTATTTGTCTTACTTTAGTCCAATCTTGCCAAAATCGGGCAGCCTTTTAGATAACAACTTCAGATGGTAAAAAATTTCCCTTCCATACAAGGTTATTTCTAGCATTTCAAATTTCCCATAGGCTCATGATTGTTTCATGTAATTGATCAAGAGTCACGATATCAATTAACGACTTAAGCCAATACAAGAGCGACGACCCAGATTGTTGCCATCCCAATGATGATTTAAGTCATTTGCCGCATTACACTCGACCAAACAGTTCAATATTGTTTCTGTCCCTTGGAGGAATGTTGGACATACATCGGATTGAAGAACCTTATTATTCATTAAGGTATTACCAGTTGGAAGAACACCATTCAAAGCTCTCCAAACAAAATTTAACACTTTAGGAGGCATCTTCAATTTCCAGATTTTCCGCCAAAATTGTCTGTTTGGGGTAGGTGAAGTAGCATTGTGCAGCTCCGAATATCCACTTTTGACGGTGTATCGTCCTTTTCTATCAAGTTTCCATAGCCATTGATCATCCCGTAATGTAAATCCCAACGGAATTCGCGTAATGCAATCTATCTCATCAATGGAGAAGAGTGTCTCCAACTTATGAGTATTCCAAGTTCTTGTATCCCAATCAATAATATCTGCCACACGCAACTCCTACCGGGGGTACTGTGAATAACCAATGATTGTCTTACCGGTAGTCATGGATCATTAAAGATCCTAGTATTGAAGCCATTACCAATAAGCCCTTTCGAAGAAGATACTTGGAAGCACATAGGGACCGCCAAATAAAATTAGGATTTGATCCTTCTCCTACTGTAAAAAATTCAGACTGGCGGTAATATTTAACCTTAAATACATGGCTAACAAGAATTCAGGGAGAGTCATGATCGACCAGTCTGTTTTCGCTAAAATTGTCGTATTAACATGTTGGATTCTTTTCCATGACATCCACTTGATTCCTGATCCATCATTGCCTCCATTTCGCCACCAAAAATCATTCATGACACGCTCAATGGTAAGGCATGTGTCGATCAACAAGGAAAAAAGGGACATGAGGTAATTTGGAATAGCATGGACAACTGTTTTTAGTAATATCTCCTTTCCCGCTCGTGACAGGATTGAGAGTTTCCAACTCTAAAGTTTTGCACGCATCTTATCTAGGATAAAACTGAATACCTCCTTCTCGTTGCGTCCCACACTAACTGGCAAACCAAGATATTGTCTTGGTTTATCAACTTTTTTTACATGCAAAATCGATGCAATAACATCTTTCACCTCTTCAGTGGTATTTCTGATGAAGTATATTTCAGATTTATGAAAGTTAACCTGATGGCCAGAGGCGTTTTGATAGAGCAGTAGACACTGTTTAATAACATTTGCCTTCGATTCCATAGCTTTAAAAAAAATAAGACGTCATCTGCAAAAAAGAGGTGAGTAATTGGTGGAGCCTACGGAGTGACTTTCACTCCATGAAGAGTGCCTTGGAGGGCATAAGCACTTAACAATGTCGAAAGCCCCTCTACTACAATGATGAAGAGATATGGTGACAAAGGATCCCTTGTCTGAGGCCCGTGATGGAATGATATCACCAAAATTCTTGCCAGCATGAGATATTTGGTAATATCAAGTACAAACCATTTTCATGATCTTTGTAATCCAATCCAACAAAAATCCCATCTTTATCATCACATTTCTCAAAAAATTCCACTCTACTCTATCATAAGTTTTGCTCATGTCCATTTTCAAAGCAACAAATCCCGCCTTCCCCTGTGTTTTACATTTTAAATAGTGATTAACCTCAGAAGCAGTCATGGCATTATCAAGAATAAATCTTCAAGGAATAAATGCACTCTAGGATTCAGCTATATATAATCCTTCAAGCAAGATTTCATGCGATTTGCCAACATCTTGAAAACTACACGATCAATGACATTACATAGAGTAAAATTATTTCCTGGAATGACTCCATTGTTATTGACACAATTTAGTATCGCATTTGTCGCATCATTACCAATTACTGTCCAAAAATTCTGATAAAAACTTGGATTGAGCCCGTCTGGACCTGGCGCCTTATCTGGATGCATTGAGAAAACTGCCTCTTTTACCTCTTCTATGGTGAAAAGTCGATTCAAGGATTCATTTTGAAAAATCTACTTTGGGCTAGATCTCCTAGTCTTCCATTTATGTCCATATTGCTATGTTTTTCCTCTTAATAAAATGGCCCATGTGACCTCTTTTATTTTTTTTAAATTAAAAAAATTGACTTGGATGTAAACTTTTTTTCTTATTCCAAGCTAATTGGAAATCTTTGTGTATAATTAATAAAAAAAGAATACTAATTTATTATACAGACAATAATTAAAAATAAAATAAGGCCCAAAATGAAGTTTGGGTTGAAATATACCTAGTTGGTGATGCAAGAAAATTGATGGAGATGTTAAAAAAAAAAAAAAATTGCTACTGGAAGTTGTCTCTTGCATGAAGGGAAGAGATACATGCGGTCAGCTTATTGACATTTCAAAATAGAATAGGGTTTAGATTGTGCACTACTTTTGACATATTGGTATATTTATTATATACTTCACAAAGGGAGTAATACTCCACTATTATCTGAAAAAAGTCATTTTTTTTGTTGAAAAAAATTAAAATTAAAAAAAGTCTAAAATGATAATTATTAGTTGCGTGTTCATATGAGAAAAGTAGCGAAAATAACTTTTTTGAGATAATAATTATCAATTGAGTGACCATTTAAAAAAGGAAAAATTACCTAAATAAACAAATTATTTTACTATATTCTCTAAAATTCCCTACCATTTGAAAAAAGTACAAAAATCCCAACTTTACGCGATTTATTAGAAGGATACATCACTTTACGTGATGTATCAAACGGGTACATCACTTTACGCGATGTATCGATCGGATACATCACTTTATGATATATCAGAACGTGTGCGGTGTATCGGGACGTTACTTTACGCGATGTATCAGTCGGATACATCACTTTACGTGATGCATCAGAACATATGCGATGTATCGGGACTTTGAGTGATGTATCTGAAATCGAAAAGTGATGTATCAGGACATTGGGGTATGTATCTGAAACTAGGATGCAATGTATCGGGCCGTTTTGGGACGTATTCGGATTCCACCAAATTTAAGAATTTTTTGTAATTTGAAAATGAATAGGAATAAAATGTAACTAGCTCTTAACATTATGAGATTTGTGTAAAATCTACTTTGACCTGAAAGACCCTTGTACTTGGCTCCGTTTGTAAGTTGGACCCTTATACTTTCGACTTTGTCAACTAAACCCTTAAACTCAATGAAACACAATATGTTAAACACCTCTGACCATTGACCAAACATATGTGACACCAATATTGCTGACTTGGAATATTGCGTGATTCAACGCGTTTTAAAGCGAGTATAATAATATTTAATATTAAAAAACATTAAAATATAAATTTTAAAAAAAATACAAAACAAAAAAAAAATGAAGAAGTCATCTTGTTCAGACCTTTCAGCCTGCAAAACATTACAATTTTAAAAAATATGAAAAACAAAAAGAAAAAGGAAGAAGTCATCTTCTTCAGACCTTTCAGCCCCACCTCCCAACAAACCTAACCAAATGTCTTTTTTTCATTCCACTTTTTTCCTTCATCTCTAGATACGCCCACCATTTCCATCCCCTTCTTCTTCTTAGCGCCCGTCATCATTACCCCACCCCCAGGTATTTTCTCAAAATTTTCTTCTTCTGCTACAAACCAACACCACCTCTACTTCTTTTCGTTTTGCCATATTTTCACCTTCAAAATCTCAATTTTGTAAGTATTTTTTGAGTTCTGTATGAATTAGTGTAGGATGATAGTGGGTATTGAAAAATTGAAGAACTTCATTGATAAGCTTGATAAAGCTTCAAGAATGATAAATGAGTTTTGTGAATTTGTGAAATAAATTCAAAATTGTAGTGGAGATTTGTTGGGTGTGTGTTTGTGAATCTAGAGTGTGAAATTCAAGTCAAATAGGTAAGAATTCCACCAATTTGACATGAATTTGATGCTCAATTTGAGAGCAAATATGGAGAAAATAATGTTCAAATTTCTCTAGAATATGCAAGTAGTCTTTTTTTTTTTTAACATTTAATTTCTTATGTGTCATTAAAAATGACGTGGAATTCCACGTATAAACGAGGTGTATTACACATACACATATAAGATGAGAAAGGGGTTTAAAATAGTGTGTTTCAATAAATTTAAGGGTCCAATTGACAAAGTCACAAGTATAAGGATCCAACTTACAAACGGAGTCAAGTACAAAGGTCTCTCAGATCATTACGCCAAAATTAATTGATCATACTATAATTACTTCAATGAAGAACTTGGTTAGCTCTTTTTCTTTTACTTCAAAATTTGGTCCTTCCAAACAACATTCAACTTATGCGTATTACGCAAATTTGGAGGACATGGGCCGTTTTATACAAATTTAAGGCTGACTTATCCCATCCGGGCTAACCCATACAGGCTTTGAAATTTGACCAGCCATGTCGGGCTAGTCCATTTTTTGTGTGGGCCAGAAAATGTTCAACCCAGCCCACAAGTACGTGGGCTACGGGCTTTGCCAGACCAACCTTTTTTTCTTAAAAGTATATTTTTTTAATAATTTTTTAAATTAAATTATGATTTAAAAATATAATCATAAATATCGACAAGACAATATTACATGGTGTTAGTATTACTTCTTGTTAATCAAATACACAAATAAAATTATCTTTATAATAAAGTATTTATTAAGTTTGATTTCAAGTAAAAGCATAAATAACTAAATAGAAATATTAACCTAATTATTTTCCAATGATCATAATAAAACACAAAAACTATGACAATATTCCATAGGCTATGGCCTATGTAGTTATTCTCTAGAAATTTTAGGGAATTTTTATTTTATGTAGTACATATTTTATAAACATAATTTGTATTTAAATTGTAATATTTCAAACTTTAAACATATTTTGAGTTTAGACTCTTGTTATTTTTAATAGGGAAAATTACGCGGTTAAGCAAACTCATACTACTTAATTACTCATCATAGCTATAGTTTGTTATAATTACCACTCACGACTAACATTATACATTAATTATGTGGGCTAACTTCGAGTTTGTATAATTAGCCACGTTTGTATATGTATAATTTGTCAGAATATACAAATACATATGTATAATATACAATTATCTAACCGATACACATATACAATTCACCTCTATCTCACTCTCTGCCCTCTCTCGCTCGCCTCTCTCCTTCCTCTCCCAATCTCGCTCGCCTCTCTCCTCCCTCTCCCAATCTCGCTAGCCTCTCTCCTCCCTCTTCCAATCTCGCTAGCCTCTCTCCTCCCTCTCACAATCTCGCTTGCCATATATACAAATACATATGTATAATATATAATTATCTAACCGATATACATATACAATTCACCTCTCTCCCACTCTTTAGCCTTTCTCTCTCTCTCCTCTCTCCTCCCTCTCCCAGACTCGCTCACCTCTCTCCTCCCTATTACATGTAGCTACAAATTGTAATTATCAAACTATAACTATGGAGAGTAATTAGGTTATTTTTGAGTGGCTATATGTGAAAGTTCCTCTTTTTAATAATTTATTTTATTTTCATTTTTTAATTAATTTTATTTTTCCCACAAGCCGGCCCTATCAATATTTCTGAAGCTCCACAAATCGTCAGGCTTATTCGGGGCGGGCTAAAAAACCTTTTTCTTAAATGGGTTCCAATAATCGTAGCCCAACCCTATCAAATCACAGGTTAGGTCAGGCCGGCCCAACGGGCCTAGCCCATATTGACGACTCCAAAAAGATGTATAGTTTCCTCGATGTATGATTATTGGAAACTGATGAATATCATTTATTATCTTTCAATATTACTAGTAAAATCAAAATATTCACTAACTTTATCATTTATTATAGGCATAATACATGAATATACCTTTTAATTTGACTTCATTTGACATTTATGTTGTACACCTTTAGGTATGCATAACTAAACACTTAAACTTGTATAAAATTGAACAAGTAGACACACACGTCCTATATGACATAATACAAGCATGATGCCTCATATGATAAAAAATTATCATGTAGGACGAATGTGACTATTTGTTCAATTTTATACAAATTTAAGTGTCTACTTATACGCACTCAAAATTGGAGGACATAGATGCTAACTAAAACAAAGTTAAATGATATATTTATGTATTATGCATTTCCTATATATATATATATATATAAAGACATAAAGTTGCCACTAAAGTTGTTCCGAATTTTTATAACGACACCTTAACTTAGAGGACATCCTGTTACCCCACAGAAGCATTGAATATCTTTGTAAAAGGACCATTTTGACCCATTTTCTCTACTGTGAACAGACGCATGGTGCTCACTCATTTTATTAATTTAATTTAAATTAATTTCTTCAAATCCGACCCTACCCAAATCGTTTCAAAAAAGAAAACTCTTGTTCTCCATTTTTCATTTCTTAGTTTCTCTCATCATGTTCTTCAATCATAGCATTGTTGAAGATCATCTCCTACAATTTTGATGTTTTTTGGTCAAATTTCTTGGAAGACTAGCGGAGTAAACAATGAATTGAAGATTAACAGGTTAGAATAGTAACAATAGCAAATCGTTTCAGCTGCAAACTAAAACCCTCATCGGCATGTATATTGGAAAAGTTGTTTGTGGTTTCAATGGCAAAGAATAATTCGTTGAAATCGATAGTAGTGGTATTCGGAGACATGTCTTTTGAGTGGCTGGCGATTGGGCTTGTTTTCAAACCATGGCTTGATAAAACCCAAGCTTCAATGGACAAGTCTCAGAAACATCTTGCGACCCTGACAATGACGCCGCCGATCAACGTCCAGAAGCTGGCAAGTCTCAGGTCAATGTTGATCCTCTAGAAAAAACAATTAATTTGAGAGTTTGGTTTGATTTTTGGGTTCCAAAACTAAATAAAATTAAGAAGAAATGAAACCTTGGACAACTTTAAATCACTACTAAAAAACTGCCAAAAAACGACGGCCAAAAGCGACGGTCTGCGTCGCTATTTTGGTCAAAATCTATGGAAAAGCGACGCAGTCATGTCCGTCGCTTTTTGATTTTTTTTTTAAAAAGAAGCGACGGACTCCGTTGCCTTTTTTTTAATTTTCATTTTATTTTTAATTTCCAAAAGGTGACGCAGTCCGTCGCTTTTCTGGAAATTTTATTTTTGAAAATCCCAGAAAAGATACGGACTAAAGGACCCTGTCCGTCGCTTTTCTGGAAATTATTATTTTTGAAAATCCAGAAAAGTGACGGACTAAAGGACACTGTCCGTCGCTTTTTCTGCAAAAATATTTACAGCAGAAATTGGCAGTTTCTGCTGCCCACCTGCAAATGCAATTCAATTTAATTCTACATTATTCAACTCAATCAAACACACAACACTATAAACAAGCTACACCTAAATCACAATTTAAAGACTTATAAATTCTTTCAAAATTCGTTTCAAAATTTCAAAAAGTTCATAAATTAAAAGAGACCTAAACTAGGGAATGGGATCTACATAATCATCCTCATCACTGTCGTCGTCGGTGTCCTCGGGAGCCGAAGTAGTAGGTCGACGAGCGAGGTTCATCACTTGTTCTTTGATTTCCTGAACGATCTCACTCATGCTTTGTTGTTCAGCTACTCTTCTCCGCTCCAACTCTGCTAGTGCCGATGTAAGTTGTGTTATTTAAGCCGACATAGCAACAATCTAAACACCGTCAAGTGCCTCATCTTGACGCGACGATCCAATACCTTCTAAGCCTGACTGGAGTCGTCTTACATCGTTTCGAAAGCCTAGACCATAGCATCTACCCTTGTGTGTCCCCCCTACAATTTTTTCTTTCCAAATTTGGATGGATAGTTCAGGTGTCATTTCGACCGAACTATCTAGATTCTCAGTGACGTACTGATGAAACTCATTTTGTATATTAAATATAAAAATTAACATCAATATATATACATATCATAAATATATTCACTACTAATAGATATTATTCATATTAAATAACTTACAAAAGTTCATTCGGCCCTTTCCTCCACCCACACATCCAGATCCGACTCATTTTCTTTCTTCCTGACATGAGTCCTCTTGAAAACCTCCGCTCCAATGGGAGTGCGCCCCAATTCTTTTTCCTATAAATAAAAGCTGAAATTTATAACGATATATATGAATCAACTAATTATTTATTTAAAAGTTTGAATTAGAACTTACCATCTCTCTTGCAATTGTTCCAACGGTCTTTGCACCTCCGGTGTGCAATGAGCCACCCTTAAGACTCCCTCTAGCCTTTTTGGCTTGTTCTGACATTGCCTTAAACTTATCTGTGTTCCAATACAGACGCAATTCATAAAAAACATGAGGTAACATCCAATCCGGACGTTGATCAGTATCCCGAACTTTCTTTAGCCAGCTAGACAGTCTGGCGGATGCCCTCCTCTCAAATATGGTTGTAATGACCAAATTGTACCTCGGCTCTCAAGTACACATAGTCTGGAAAAAAATTGAATATCGTTAATTAGATCGATAGTAAAAAAAATTAAAGTATACTAAACTTAACTAAAAAATATATACCTTAAATTCATTAAACATCGCCTGGCGTATACTGTTTAGAATCTCGCTCCAAGAGTGATAAGCCTATGTATAAAGTCTTCTAACACAGTTTTTTAAAGCCCGAGCAGCATCCTTTGCAGGATGACACCTGCAAAACACATAATAAATATGTTAGTTCATGAATAATATATTAAAGTATAAGAAATAAATAAAATAAACTAACAAATAGATAACAAAACAAACTTACAATGATTCATCCGACTCAATCATGATTCTACCAAGTCTGTCCTTCTGGCCAGGAGGTAGAGCAGGCATCTCATCATCTGGTGTAGCACTAGGTCCAACTGTAGATGAAGGTGATACATCAGGATGCACAAAACGTTGAGTCAATGGAGGCATACCGGCCATAGCATCTGACTGCTCGCTACTAGAATTTCCAATCCTCATGGCAGATAACTGAGGAGACGTACTTGTGGGAGATGGAGTACCATCCAATATCCTACCTGCTGATAAGGGTACAAATGAACCATAATTGTATCTGGTTTAAATTTTTTTAAGCAATTACATGCACTACAAGGACACCTAACCAATCCATTATTCTTGAAAATGTCAAGTGTCATTGTATGTTCAATAAAATCTCTAACACCGTCAATAAACTCAGGTTTCAAACCAACACCAGTTTTATAATGCATATTATACATCCACAAATGATGATCCATCTACAAAAATTATAGATATTCAATTATATTATAAATTAAATTTAATAATAATTTTACTACATTAATTCATTGTTAATATATATTTATAATAAGTTCAATTTCTAAATTCAAGTTCATATTATAAAAGTTATTAGTTATATATAAAGTGCAAATTCAATAATTAGTTATATACTCAAATTCTAATTAAGTTCAATTAGTTCAAGATCTACAAAGTTAAAGATTAATAATTAATGAATACTAATTAATTAAGTTCAAATTAAGTTCAAGTTCTAGTTAAGTTCAAAATTACGTTTATATTAATTCCTAATTAAGTTTTCAAGTTATTATAAATTAATTAAGTTTAATAAAGTTCTAATTAATTTATATTAAGTTCAAATTAATTAAGGTCAATAAAATTTTCAAGTACTACAAAATTCTAATTAAGTTCAAATAAAATCCAAGTTCTAATAAGAATAAAAATTAAGTTCTAATAAATTAAAGTCAACAACATTTCAAGTTCATATTCCTAATTAAGTTCAATTTATAGTAAATTCAATTTATAATTAATTATAAGTTCTAATTAAGTTGTAATTCAAATTCCTAAAATTCCAAATTCAGACTAGCTAGCTAGTGTCCCAAATTCAAACTATTAGTCCTAAAATATCAAATATAATTCAAACTAGTCCTAAATTCCAAATTCAAACTAGTATTAAAATCACAAATTCAAAGTACTCCTAGAATTCAAAAATTAAACTAGTGCTAAAATCCCAAATTCAAACTATTAGTAGTCCTAAAATCTCAAATATAATTCAAACTAGTCCTAAATTTCAAATTCAAACTAGTCTTAAAATCACAAATTCAAACTAGTCCTAAAATCCCAAAATCCAACTAGTGCTAAAATCCTAAATTCAAACTAGCTAGCTATTCCTAATCACAAATTCAAACTATTAGTCCTAAAATCTCAATAATAATTCAAACTCTAGTTAGTCCTAAAATCCGAAAATCAAACTAACTCAAATAATACCCAAATTCAAACAACTCCTTAAATACCCTAATTCAAACTAATCTTACAATCCCAAAATCAAACTAATTAACTCAATAAATACCGAAATTCAAATAAATCCTAAGATACCCTAATTTAAACTAAACCCTAACATTAAAATTTTTAATTCACAATCAAGAAATACAAACTAACAATCAAATAATCCCTAATTCAAACTAACAATCAATAAACACAAAATCAAAAAACTAATTACAATTAAATAACTAACAAAATCAAATAGAGCTCAAATTGATTTTTTTAATAATAAATAAAACCCTAACCTTAAAGGAGAAGGAAAATGAAGAGAGAGGGGAAGGAGGCGGCATCGACAACTCCGGCAGGTGAGGCGGAGGCGGCAACAGCTCCTCACGACTCCAATCAGTGGCAACAACAGACAGAGGGACGGTGGCGGCGGAGTGGAGAGAAGGAGAGGAGAGAATTTGAGAAATGAGAAATGGGGGAGAATGGGGGAATCACGATTTGTATGTATCAGATATTTATTGAAAAGCGACGGACAACGTCTCTAAGTCCGTCGCTTTTCATTAAATAGTTGACTAAACAATTTGACCAAAAAGTGACGGACAAAGAGACGTTGTCCGTCGCTAATTTAAAATATTTGACCAAATAATTTGACCAAGAAGCGACAGACATAAAGATGTTTTCCGTGGCTTTCATAAAAAAATAATTAGTAAAATAAAATAATTCAAAAGCGACGGACGGCGTGACTATTGTTAAATTTATATATAATTATTTTTAATTAAAAGCGATGGACAGCGTATATATTTATATTAAATAAATAATTATCAATTTTATATATATTTGGTGCAAAAATTCGTGAAAAAAAGCGACAGACTAAGAGATGCCGTCCGTCGCTTTTTGTAAAATAATTATTTTTATTAAAAAGCGACGGACAGTGTGGCAAATGGCGTCGCTTTTTGGAGCCACGCTGTTTATCGATTTTCTGTCCGTCGTTTTTTAGCAGGTTTTTAGTAGTGAATTAGCTTTGTCGATTGGAAATTAAAACGAATTGCTACCTTATTGAGTTGATTTCATTAGTTCATCATAGAGTACCTATGACTCTTTTGTTGGGGAAGATGATGAATTTGAATGGAGTAAATAATTAATAAAGAAAATAACTTAAATGTGGCAGTTTTTAATTGTTTTTTAGCATTAAAAACAGACCTTCACGCACATCATGTGCCTGTTCACAAACATAATGAGAAAATGGGTCAAAATGGTTCTTTTACAAAAATATTCAATACTTTTATGTGGTAATAGGACACCTTCAAAGTTAATATGTCTTTTTGAAAATTCGAAACAACTTCAGTGGTGATTTTATGTATTTTCTCTCTCTCTCTCTCTATATATATATATATATTTATAAGATTAGAATACGATAAAATAAAATAAAATTACATCTAATGAAAACCAAAACTAGTTGTATACGTTGAAACATTAAACTACATATAGTTAGGGTGTCGATATTCCAATTTTTTCATGTCATATTGATTGATCAAATTTTTTGGCAGATACTTTCATTAAAGAAAATCAAATCTCTTAAAAATAAGGAAAATAACCTTTTTTTTAATTAATTTTTGGTGGAGCTCTGCTCAATGCTCCTTTATTAACTCAAAATCTGTACAAAAAGGTCGAAAGCAAAACGAAAACAACAAAATTAAAGTTCAATCCCAACAAAATTTTGGCTTGCCCAATCCGTTAAGGGAACCGATTAGACTCTTATATCTTTTCCTTAGTGAAAGTACGAAAAAATAACTTTAAATTTAATTGGGACAATTCCATTTATTGAAAAAGAACTGTACGGAAATTACCAGGCCCAAAATAGAGCCAGTCCAAACAAACACTCCTACCAAATTGCTAAATCCGGAAAAAAAAGGAAACTAAAATTTGACAAAAGGGAAAGATGCAGGTGAAATCGGAACTTCAGCCATCATCTTCTTCGTCGAAGCTCTTGCAGCAGAGGAAAATCTTGACTCTTTCACCATCGGATTACAGCCACTTCTGTGTAGAGGTAAGATTTGGATACAATTTGAGTTTTGGGGGTATTTCACATCGAGCATTGTAGATCTCACCAACGCCATGTAATCGTTCCCACCGGAGACTTCGCCAACTCAACTATTTCCAGGTCTACTCTACTTAGAAAATGTGTATTCCAAATTTTCTTGTACCAAAACTTGTCGTACCAATTTAGCTCAATACATCATCCTTCTTCACCCTCGACAGATTGAGCTCAACAAGGAACTAATACCACTGCCTAAGGATTTAGAAAGAGCGCTATATTGAACGAAACCAAGTACACTGCTCCCCTTCTCTATTAATTTCATGTATTAT
>JAJOOO010005531.1:0-14327 GCA_029582685.1 Solanum piurae | reverse complement strand
GTTTGTTGTTAAAAAATATTTTCAACTTCAAAATTTCATTTTTTCACCCTTTCCCTCGACCCCCCCATCCCCTTCCCCCTACCAGCCCCCCACCCTCGATCCCACCGCCAGCCCCCCCCCCCCTGCGCCCCCTAAAAAAATTAAGTTTAATTTCAAAAATTATTTTCTACTCTAGTAAAAATAAAAGATATTTCTCAAAAATATTTTGCAGCGAACAACAAATAATGCAAAAGAAGTGTGAAATTGTTGAAAAAAATAGAAAGAGGGTTTAATTGTCCTTTCAATGCTCTTTTTTTTTACTGTTGGGCCTCTCGATTTTTACATTTGACGCGCCTAATTTGAGTGTATTTCACGCATTTTGCCAGGTAGGATCCGAGTGTTTTTTTGTTTAAGTTTTGGATAGTTAAAGTGCCTATTTGTGCACTCAAAAAGTTAAAAGTCAAAGTTATAATTTGAAGCCAAGTTAAGGGTCCAATTTATGTATTATGCCAAGGATATATATGTATTTATATATTGTGGCTTACAATGGCACGACTAGTTTCAGGCAAAATACCAGAACGCCTGATGCAAAGTTTACTCCATGAAGCAAATGTTTCTTCCCAATTTCAAAATACGGCGGAATAAATGGAAAATTTGCATATTCAGCTGCAAAATACAGCCATAAATAATGTTCGAGTCAGCTTGCATATAAGTTGATTATTTTCAAAGAAAGCAAATAAATTTACCGATAAAATCAGGAATCAGGCGTCCATTAGATGCCCTGCCAGTAGGGTGCTTAAAGAATGATTCTCCATAAGGAAAGTAATTACTTCCCTTCAAGTCAGCAGTGGTGTTGATGTACTTATTATTTCCAGAATCGAAAATCGAATCACCGAACACAAAAGGGCAGCTTGATGAGGTCTTTCATGGCACACAATTGGTGTGGCAAAATGTGTAACCAAAACAAAGATGCACAAACTTGAGATCAAAGCCATTAGATTATTACAAGTTTGGTTTATATTTGCATAGAATTGGAAATATGTTTATATAGTACTAAAGGTCTGCAAAATGATATTATTTTTAAAAAACGTGTCTGCATCCACTATCGACTCAATGTGAAGACAACATTTTTTTTTTTAATCAAAGACTGAAGACCAAGTTTGTTTTCAATGTCAACTGAGTTATGAAAGGAATTAGATATTCACATTAATACTAATTTATACTCCCTCAGTTTAAGATGGGGTTTAAAAAATAAATATTTTATTTTTTAGAATTTGTGTTTTAGTACTTATATATTTTTTTTCACATTCCCTTCAGTTTTTTGTTTCCTTTCCCTCTATTTTATACATCAGAAAGATATTCGTATCTCTTCAAAAATAAAATCAAAATAAATGTTCATAAAAAAAGATTCTTTAAAAAAATTCAATTGAACCAAACACTTGACACCACATTCCCTAAGATTATGTGATTTAAATAATACAAATTACTATTCCCACCAGTCCCAATTAGTTGTTCTATTTTTTTTTTTTTTTAAGAATTAAACTATTGTAACTGATCAATATTTAAAATGTTTCATCAAATTGACATGAGAAATATTATAACTAGTATTTTTTTCCTACAATTTTTGAATATATAAATTTTAATTTTAAAACATTGAGTTAATTTTATTCAGTTTAACTTAAAAGATAAGTCAAATTAAATATAACAAAGCCAAACATGACTACTAACTTGTGACCGAACAAGTATTTGTTTAATAGATTTTGATCTGGCAGACGTTGGGAAAAAGTAAACGAGTATCAAATAAATCACATTTTTTTGCTTAAAAAAATAACATATGTTTTAATTCGGAGTAGTTTTATAGGCAAAAGTACTCATTACCCCTGAACTTGAAGCTTTTTATTCGGTGTACACCTAAACTATATTCCGTTTTAATTACCCCCGAACTTGTTTATTCCTCCGTCGCGTACACCTTTATTGTTCGATCACTCCAATCGTGTCTACACGTGCATGACACCTAGATAAATATTAGCCACCTGGATAAATATTAGCCACCTAGATAATTAAATGTCAAACCTTCTCACCTAGATTAAAACTTCCTGACTAAGCTTCTCACTAAGCTCTAAACCTCTCACTAAGCTCTAACAAGCGTAATCGACGACGACATATTTCAAAATTTTTGGCTCTCTAAGAAGTGTAATCGACGGAGTAAAGGGTAGATTTCGCGGAACTCTTTCTGGATTTGGGTCAGTTGCAGTTCTTAGACGTGAAGGTCTGCTTGATTTCGTGAAGCATTTGGTCGATTGGTCGATTTTCTTTCGATTTTAACTGAAATTGTTACCAAGTAAGTGATTATCCACTCTTATGATGTGTTATTGTTTGTTTCCTTTACTTTTTTATTTATATTTTGCCCTATTTTTCGTTTAAGGTTTCGCCGTAATTTGACTATGATTTCGCCATAGTTTCCGATTAGGGGTTTGATAGTTTGATAGTTTTCAACTAGAATTTTCACTTAATGAATGTATTATTATGAAGTTGTTCAGCTTGTGCATGCATGAATATTAGGATTTCTGATAATTAGTTCAAAAAATTAGGGCTTTTTAGTAAAATTAAGATTCTAGGATTTTTATTATTTCAATATTCTATTTTGGTATTGTTAAATGGTGGGGTATTTTGTAATTTCCTTATGTATATTTGTATGGTGTTGAGTAATATGGCGACTAAGTACCAATTATGTTTTTTTATTGTTTATTACAATTTTCTTGTATAATTGTATGCTTATGAGTTAAATTTGGTTTTGTTGCTTCTGTTTTGGTGTTGTTGTCTATGTTTTGGTGTTGTTGCCTCTGCTTTGGTGTTATTGTATATGTTTTGGTGTTGTTGCCTCTGTTTTGTTGTTGTTGCATATGTTTTGTTGTTGTTGCCTTGTACAATATATTGATTGTTATTGTGGTTATAGGTTGACACTATGGCTACTAAGTACCTCAATTTAAGGTTCAAATTTCGGGGTATCTTGGTGAGTGAGGTAGGTCCAGTATATGTTGGGGTATGACTGAATATGTAGAGAATGTGGATGAAGGTCATTTGTCAATTCCTGAACTTGCAGATTATGCCAAGTCCTTTGGGATTAGTAAGTTAGGAAAAACTTATGCAGTTCCATCTCTAGGGGGTGATCTGGTGAAATTGAAAAATGACATGGACATTTGTAATATTGCATTATTTATACATGATGGGGACACAATAGATATTTATGTGTGTGATGACACTATTCTGGAGGATGTGGATCCCAGTGAAGGTCAAATTAGTCAATCTTTAAGTCAAGTGGTTGAGTCTTTTAATGCACATGGGAAATCTCATGGTTCTTTAACTACACAGCCAAAAAACCCAGATCTAGGGTTAGGTTCCTCTTCTTCCTTTCCATCTAGTGAAAGAGTTGAGAATGATGGAGTCGCAAGGGTCCAACAAGAAACTGATGATGATTATTCTTCAATAGATTGAACTGATACTGAAGAAGAAGTTGAACCTACTGTCCAACAAGGAACTGAACCTTCTATTCAAGAAGAAGTTGAACCAAGTGCCCAAGAAAATGCAGAGGAAGACATAGACAATGATTCTATTTGTTCTGACCAGTCTATTGACTATGGAAGTGATGTGCATGAGGAGTTGAGGATTGTTAAGGAAGATGTGAGGAAGTTTAAAGAAAGTAGGAGGAGAAAGAAGAAGGAAAAACCAAAAGGTTTTTTTAGGTGAAGTTGGACTTGATGAAGGGAATGAAGATTTGAAAAAGGCAAAAAAATAAATTCAAGGGTAAGCTAACAAAGGATGAGCCATACTGTGACAATTCTGATTGTGATAGTTTTCAAAGTGATGAAGAAGAACCTATTTCTGATGATGAACTTGAAGGAGGGAGTTTAAGGGGGAAAAAGAAGAGTAATAGAGTGATATATGATTTTACTTGTGATGTTGTAATATGGCAGTGCGGTTTGGTATTTGAAAGTGTAAAGGAATTTAGAGAGGCAGTTACAAAATATGCTATTAAAAAAGGAGTTGAGTTAGACAAGTATGTGAATGAGAGTACTAGAGTAAGAGTCAACTGTAAAAGTGGTTGTCCATGGCTAGCTGTTGTATGCAAGCAAGGAAGGGAGGAGTGAGAACTTCACTATCAAGACATACAACCCAAGGCACAAATGTACCAGGACCATCAATAATATTTTGTGTAATTCAAAATTTTTATGTAAGTATCTGAAAGATAGGATTATTTCTCAACCTAGTATAAAAGGATGAGAAATACAAGATTTGGTGAGGAAAAAGTTGAATGTTCATGTAGGCAAGGCAGTTTGTTTAAAAACAAGAAAAAATATTTTAAATGAAATTATGGGGGATCATGTGGCAGAATTTAACAAAATCTTAGACTACATGGATGTGTTACTCCAAACAAATCCTGGTAGCACTTGTGTTGTAAAGCTTAAAGATTTAGAATAAAAATATGGGATGAAACAATTTTACTCTTTTTATATATGTTTTGATGCTATGAAAAAGGGTTTTCAACAAGGATGCAGAAGATGTATAGGGCTGGATCGGTGTTTTCTAAAAGGAATTTGTAAGGGTCAACTTTTGGTAGCTGTTGCTAAGGATGCAAACAACCAAATGTATCCATTAGCATGGGCAACAATTGGTACTGAAGGTACGTTGACATGGAAATGGTTCATGACCATTCTGCAAGATGATCTTAATCTAGGAGATGGTTCCCAACTCACTATCATTAGTGATATGCAAAAGGTAACTGAATTTTTTTTTTTTTTTTATCTTTAATTTAATTTGATCAAAATTTAACTATCTTTATTATTTTGCTTTGCAACTACAGGGACTAATAGCTGCTGTAGATGAACTATTTCCAGAATGTGAGCACAAAATGTGTGCTAGACACATATTAGCAAATTGGTCACAAAACTTCCGAGGTAGAGAGAGAAGGAAGAAATTTTGGGCTTGTGCTAGATCAACATTTGAGGCACAATTTAAGTACAATATAAATGGTCTATCCAAGCTAGGAAAAGGTATAGTTGAAGCCCTTATCAAATACAATAAGGAGAAATGGTGCAAAGCTTTTTTCCAAACTTTTCAAAATGTGATAGTATAGACAACAACATGGCAGAGAGTTTCAATGCTTGGATATTGAGACCTAGGAACAAGACTATTGTAACTATGTTGGAAGAAATTAAAGTTAAGGTGATGAGTAGGGTGAGTAAGTCAAGAGCATTTGCTGAAACACAGACAAATGGAATATCTCCAATGGCAATGATGGTATTCAGTACCAATGTAACAACATCAATGCAGTGCAATATTGAATGGAATGGTGATGATGGATTTGAAGTGTTAGAAGAGGTATACAAGCATACTGTGTACTTGGATCAACATAAATGTAGTTACAGATCTTGGAAATTAAAAGATATCCCATCTGCATATGATATAGCAGCAATGAACCACTTGAACATGGATGCATCACAAGCAATTTCAAGCTGGTATAGAAAAGAGACATATCTCAAGACATATTCTCATTTCATTCAACCAGTCCCAAACATGAAACTGTGTCCTGAAAGAAGAAACTCAATGGTTAAACCACCTGAGGCAAGACAAATGCCTGGTAGGCCACCAAAGAACAGAAGAAGAGAAATTTATGAAGTGAGAAAAGCCGGGAAGTTGCCAAGAATGGGAACAATAATGACATGTTCAATTTGCAAAGGAGCAAATCATAACAAGAGAAATTGTCCAAAAAATCCTAAACCTAAGTCTACACCAACACCCACTCAAGAGGTACATTCACATTAATTTGCTTTTATAAATTAGATTAGGTTACTTATTAATTTAGTCCCTTGTTGTATTCTTTTTCTTCTCACATTAGTCCACCACTGAGAAAAAGAGGGGTAGAGGTCAATATGAAAAAGCAAGCAACAACAAGACTGGTATAAGAAGAGGTGCATGAAGTGGTTACAAGAAGAGGCCAAAAGTGGTTGGACAAGGTGTATTTGTTGCTGATACTGGATATACATGTATTAATGTAAGTGTCTTATAAAACTGTCAAAATTATATTTTTAAAAGTGAGACCCAAAATAACTATGTTGTTAATATTGCAGCAAGGATTGTCTAGCAATAGGAGGGTTAATACTGGTGTGGTGAGTTCTGCACATGTGACATGTGATATTGGTTTTAAACCTACCAAGGAACTGAAGTGGAAAGGCAAACATGCCATGACTCAAAGAGAACTTCAAGTCCAAAGTGTTATGCGTTGTATTCAAACCAGATCAAAAGCTGCTGGAATTCAAACAAGGGCACAAGCCAAGGGAAAATCACCCCTCAAAGAAAATTTCTTAGTTGTGTGGTTGTAACAACCAAACTTAAATTAGTGACAGTTTTGTATTTTGGTGCTTGTGTGGTTGTTCAACCAAACTTAAAGTAGTGTCTGTTTTGTGTTTTGGTGCTTGTGTGGTTGTTCAACCAAACTTAAAGTAGTGTTTGTTTTTTATTTTGGTGGTTAACTTAAGTTATTGTGGTTGTTGGTTGAAACAATGAAACACTATGATGTTTGTGTTTGATGATCAAGAAAGCACTAGTTATGTTATGACTTTATGTTAGGCTGCCTTTATGTTATTATTTCGTGTTTTGTTATCATATTACCAATTACATGTAACTGTAGTTTTATGAAAAAAGGACAAGTCAATTTAACATACACAAAGATAAAGGCAGAAACATACATCACTAAAACATCAAACCAAACTAATCCACAAAATGAGAACCCTAGAACCAAAAGACCTTGCGTTAATAACAATTGCATTCACAAAAAAAATTTCAACGACACACTAAATAAAAGAACAATATCACATTACCTATCAAACTAATGCCCAAAATCAGTTTCAACATCCATCTACACTTCAACTGTTTTTCTTGTTTGTTGGTCTTCTTCAACAGACCCAAAATCACAGTATTCGCCTGGCTAGGAAATTTTGGATCATACCAATCGAAAAAGTTACAAGAATTTCGAAATGAGGACTGCATCTCATAAAATCAAAGTTAATTTTTTTTACATAATACGAACTTGGCAAATAAAAAACAAAAAAATATGAAACAATACATACCCCATAGTGTCTATTGTTATACCCTATTTTAACCGGGTCAAAATAGTGTACAATATTTTGGTGATTTCTAAATTATTAACTAACTTAAGAAGTCACCACCTAATTATTACGGTGAATTAGGGCACCTACATGATTAAAGTTATTGTCTAAAGTTAACTTCATTTTAAGGTCTACTAAACATGAGATTCTAGGTAAGGGTTCAATTAATCTAAAGGGAAGGGGTTAGGCATCCTTTAAGATCCATTAAAAATGGTTAACCGGCTGAACTTAAATTTATTAATTAGGCTAAGTGTTAAAATATAGATTTTTGAAAATACGAGAGTAGTAATATAAACATGTAAATTTCTTAAATTTGAAATTTGAAAGGTGATCTCATGAGTTGAAAACACTCTTTTTCTTGGTCAAAAATACCCAAAGTAAAAGATAGCGTAGAAAACAACTTTTATCCAAAAATGGTTTTGATCTTGTAATAAAATATTTATTTGAAACTAATCAAATGTAGAAAGATATTTAAAATGTACCAGTCCATCTATGGAAAACGTTTAAATTTACAAATAAAGTTAAAACAAACATCTTTGATTAGTTTACACTTGTGAATTGGTTAAAAATATCGTAGGTAACTAAAAAAAAACGTTTCTTTTCTTTTTACTATTAAGCCAGACTCTAGGGAATAAGTTGATTATATTCATGTTATTAAACTAAGTGACTCACTAATAAAGTATTCAAATAGAGATCAAATTAAATATGTCTAGATTGTAAAATAAAGCATCACAACAAACCAAATAATTAAGGAAGCACAATGGTAAATAATAGGCTAGACAACTAATTGGCTCTGGAAATAGGAAAAAAGCAAGTGTGTTTTATCAAAATATGAGTGGTTAATCCCATGTTCGGTTTATGCAAGCTCTGTATGACAATGGTGTCGTTAAGTCTCATGGTGAGACTCTTCGGCTCCGGTATGTACATGTAAAGATAAGAAAGAAAATGAGAATTAGAGAGTTACGAAAATCAACTGTAACAACTTCAAATTAAAAAAACATACGAAGCAGGTGACATGTAAAGGACTTAAACAAGTCATAAAACACACATACATATATATTTTAGCTTAACTAATATCAAATGGAAGTTTGAAAGAGATAAATTGTGTTCATAAAAATTCTCAAGTCTTCATCTTGAAGATACACATATCACAATAGTTGAAACTAGAGAGATTCCTACAATATATGAATTTTAGTCGAAGAGACAACAATGACAGACAAACAGTATGTATAGAATTTCATGACACTCACATGTTTATAGAGATTGATTGATATGCCTTTTTTGAGAAACTTATAAGTTTCATCGTGTCAAATCTTGCAAGTGGATTTATGAATCTGACACATGAAATAAGTTAAGTAGTGCTCTAAAGGAAATTAATCATTAAATTAAATTTGTCAGTAATTTAATTTATTGATTAGTATCTGAAATCTTAACATGGGGAATTACATAAATGTTTAATGGGGAATTACGAAATATAAATAGAGGAGTGCAATTACGAATTTCTAGTGGAATGATTTATAATTTATTATGGTAAGAATAAATTCAAATTAATTATTTGAATTATTTCCATAATAGGAAGCCTCAGTAATTAATTCTGTGGTCCCTCCAGTGCCCATATATAACTAGAACTCAAAATCCTATTTCTATGGGAAAAGGAAGAATAATACGGTTTTTTCTAGTCTTCTAGAAAAGCTAGGTTTTCTAGTACTATTTGGATTAGAAAGAAATCTCTATAAATAGGGATTCTCCTAACCTAGAAAATAGATGAATTAGTTTTCTATCGATACTTGCCCACCCAAGTATTGAGAGAGTTTGGATGTGAACTTGGGATCACGATAGAAGATCATAGTTGTTGTCTATCTTGTAGATTCGCTTGAAGGTCGTCTAACTTGTGAATTCGCTTAAATGTATCTGCTCACGCTTCAAGAGGTATTTATCGAATTAAATTTCAGTAAGTTTATGTGTTTAAGCATGATTATGTGTTCTAGCATAAACGATAATGATTATCTATTATTCATGTAAGTAGTAAAGATTATGGTTTGCTTCCGTTGTGCATATAGTTTTCCAACAATTGCTGCATATAATCATCCAAAATAGTGAGATTGTTTTTGAAATTTGAAAGGAGCTGCTGCGTTTTTAAGCACGGAACAAGAAAGTCTTCATTAGACTTCTGAACAAAGACAAACTTTAGCTCAAAATGGACGGATAAAAGCTGTCCATGGCTGCATCATAGTGGAGTTTTGCTTCATAGAAGAAAGAGAGGAGAAAGGGACGTTCAAAAGCTCATGGGAGCTTTGGATTAGGACTGCAAATTGAGTTATGTTTGGCTGAAACGTATGGGCCTATTGGCTATTGTTGGGCTACGTTTCTGTGGATTTTTGTTTGATTTTGAGCTCATAAATGGGCTGAAAATGGATAGGCTTTCATGGCCTTTCTTTCTTTAAATTAAATTATTTGAGCTTCTAATTTAGTAATTAGTATAATATACATTAATGTTAAAAGTTTAGTAAGTAAGAAACTTAAAATAAAGTAACGACAATCTGTTTTAAAGAAAACGACAATATGTAATAGTAGTAAAGTTTTCGATAATAAAATATATAATTTTAAAATAGCAAAAATGATAATAAAAGAGGATAATCATAAAAAATAATAAAAGTTTAAGTAATATAGATAATTACGATAGCAATAGAGATAAATGAAAAATAATAGTAAATTATAAAGTATTCAACTTGTTAGTAATTTATAAGCTCAACGAAATAAATTAGAAGAAAAGAGGGACAAAATTTGGTGTCAACATCTACAGCCAAGAAATCTACGTCTGGGATTGTCATTTGTTCATGAAATTTTCAAAATTGGAGGAGTCTCACATAAGCAAACAAGTCTCTTATTATAATTCATGAATTTAGCTATAGCAATTAAAACAAAAAAGAGAGAAAAATTCTGAAATTTGAAAAGGGAGAAGGGATTAGGGAGAAGAAATGGTTAGAGAATAGAGAGCGAAAGATCTTTAAAATATCTCAAATATTAAAGAAAAATGGAGATTTTATGTTTTTTACATTTGTAGCTTTATGATGTGGCAAAAAATCACTTTCTCACGCGCCTAGTAGAGTGTGTTGTCAATTTCTACGTCAGGTGGACAATAAAGGTGTACGCGACGGAGGAATAAACAAGTTCGGGGATAATTAAGACGGAATTTAGTTTAGGTGTACACCGAATAAAAAGTTTCAAGTTTAGGAGGGTAATGAGTACTTTTGCCTAGTTTTATATATGTACTTTATGTACTTTTGATTCTTCAATTTGTTAGTTCACGTGTATTCTTTGCCAACTAACCTTTCTTAAAATTGGCGTTATTGGTTTCGAGAATAAATTAGAGTTAGTATTATAAAATCAAATACCAAACACATGGAGAAGTTTCTTTGTATCTTTTCATGATGCATAACATCAACCTAAGTTGCGTGGACTCTTCACTTTTGATGCGGCACTCATGTTGGATTCTCCAAGAATACACTATTTTTAGTGAATCCGACACGCACCCCTTTGATATTTTTGAAGAGTCCAAGCAATCTAGCATTTTCTTGCTTCTCTTTCAGGTGAGTAACTCAGACACATATATATATACACATTGATTTAGTATTTTAGAGTATACCTTAACCTTGATAACTCTAATCTACATTCACGTTCATCTTCTTAAGGTCCAATAATGGATGAAAACAGAGAAAGAGAAGTCGTTGTAGACGAAGAGGGAATTTTTTATTGATCTTCAACCAAATGAACATTGCATTTATTCCAACTTATTTCTCAACTGACATATGAAGTCATCACATCAAATCTAAAGATTGGCTATGTTGAGAGTTCAAAAGAGGATTTTAGGTTGTAAGGTGCTACAACATCTGGAGCTCCATTCCATAGTAATTCAGAGTATTTTTGGTAGGCTTGCTTAGAGCTATGTTGCTCGGACTCTTCAAAAATATCAACGGGTGCATGTCGGATTCTCCAAAATTAGTGTATTTTTGGAGAATCCGACACGGGTGCGGCATCAAAAGTGAAGAGTCCGCGCAACTTAGGCTTAGAGGGATGAGTGGAGTCAAAAAACAAGTAATCTTTCACATTGTTAGTAATGTGAGATGTCCAAAAGAGCAACATAGGGGACCTTTGTCATATTTTTCAACAGCAACAGACACATATAGCTAACAAGAGTTGCAATTCTCTTCTTACTCCATTCTTCTTTGCTATCAATTTCTTTATGATCAATTGAAATATTCACTTGAAGTATCAATGAATAGTGATAGAAGCTCGCCTTCCCCCAAATCTCTCCATTGAAACTAATATCGGCCAATTACAATCACGCACTCTCTGATTTACAGTAAAACTTTTTGACATTATCAAATGGAGTTCAGGTATAACCTCATGCCCTGCAACCACACACTTGTTCAAGAGGATAAACAAAACTAATGCAGTATCTAAACCATGATGTAATCTATGGCGTGCAGCCCACTCTATCATCTCAAGGACCCATAAAGTGTGTAACCTGCAGAAGGGAAACTTCGCCTTATATCCACTCCTTAATACTACTACTTTCCACTTGAGTAACATGGTAGCAAGGACAAGTATATAGTGAAGATGTAATTATTTTTGTTCTTTAATGTTTCTAAAATGAGTAGCTGACCTTAAGACTCGCCCATTTACTTTAATTATTGGAGTTCGAAAGAGGAAAATTGAACTAATTAACAGGAGAACTACTTGTTGCCACATTAAGATGTTGTTAATTGAACTAGAAATAACCAATTAGGTAGTCTTGTTGGTGTCCGCGAGGAACTAATATAGAATCATTATTAGAGTGTGTTTTCCCTTGTATACAATGCTTGTGGCCATTGATCATTTATGGGGGGACTGTATGAATTTTTGTAACAAGTAATCAAGCTTAGAATAATAACAGTTTCTATGTCAAAATTACAAATTGAACACTAAAGTTGGACAAATAGAATTTACATAACCTATAAGAAACATCAACCAAAAGGACTAAGAAGCAGAGCACAAAAACTCTTGATATTGTTTCAAAAACTGATCCTAGCTAGTTGTACTCACGTTACCACTTCGAGAACGATTAACAGAATTTTTTCCGGACTTCGTTTTTAATGCATAAATACAATAATCTCTTAAATTAGAGTTTTTAACTTTCTAAGAATAGCTTCGCAAAAGACATATTCCTTCATGAGCCACTTTCCATAATCAGGACAACACATCTTAGTATCATAATTGAGACTCTTCTTGTGTCCCATATTCAAAGGTTTGCTCTGTTTACTCCTAACCCATTTCCCCTTATCTTGCTGTTTCCAAGTCCCAAGATTTTTACCCACAACTCTGCAAAATCTCTTATTACTTTTATTCTTCTTATGCTTCGGAGAAATAAAGTATCGAAAAATATTAGTATCCCCATCGTCTTCTCCTCCGCAATGACCCCCGTAGCCATAAGTTAGCCATGGTTCTTGTTTGTAAACATCACACTCCGTAGTAAAACCATTGTCACACAAATCTTTTTGAGCGATAAACCTAAGAAGGAATGTGAATAACTCTGAATCTCTTGGATGAAATCGATACCCTTCTTCTTCAAACTCCATCACTCTTTCTTGTATATGATATAATTATTTTTCAAAGATGGAAGAGAGTATATATGGGGGCTGAGAGGTATATTTTATACAACAAAAAGTAATAAGGTTGAAGGGAATGGGAACAATTGTACGAATCAAGTATATTTATAGGCATAGCTAGTCAATTCTTGGCTTGATCGGAAACCCAATCGGCAACAAATTAGGAAAAATAAATATTTAGAAACTTACGGCTGTGTGTAACCCCTAGTCCCCTATTAATGATCCATTAATATAATTATTAGTTTAAATAAATCATTAGCTAATTATCAAATACTATAGTTTTTTGAGCTAATTTTTAAAAAGTACAGTTAGATAACAGAAAACCCAATTGGTATTAACTTCAGAAAACTAAATATTTAGTAACTTACTATATCCAACAATATAACAATATTTAGAAACTAACGGTTATTTTTGTCTTTTTTAACTAACAATTTTTAACAATAAAGCAATATTTTGAAACTTAAGATTTTAGTATTTTTTTTAAAAACATTTTTGTAAAAACTTACTATTTTTATTTTATATTTAGAAATAATTTTCAATATGATATATTCCTCTGGTGGAAATACTTAATAGGCAAATGACATGATTCTCGAATAGTTACTAATGACAATCATTTCTTCATTAAGTGGAGGTATGATTTCAGAAACATTTTGAATGTGTCTGATCTAACTGGTGCAAAAATCACCTTTTCTGCTTGAAGAAACAAAAGTTACTGTTAAAGAATGACAAAAGTCCCACATCGGTGGTTAATGAGATGGGTGGACTCCTTATAAGGCTTGGACAATCCTCCTCCCTTTGAGCTAGCTTTTGGGGTGTGAGTTAGGCCTAAGACCTAATTTAACATAAGGCTTGGGCAATCGTCCTCCCTTTGAGCTAGCTTTTGGGGTGTGAGTTAGGCCTAAGCCTTATAAGGAGACTTGTTATCTTATTAACCACCAATGTGAAACTTTTTTCATTCTTCAACATTCTGAAACATTTTTCATTCTTCAACATTCTGAAACTGCATTACTTGTGTGAAAACACACTAATCGGGTTATAAAGGATAAAACAATCAACAAACACGTTTTCTCTCTTCTTCAAATGTATAGGCAGAAAAGGATTGTTCTTTATGTTCTTCCACTTTTTTGGAACTTTGGTTTTAGCAGAGGACTGATTATGTCTGCTATCTGATCTCGTCCATCTTTTCAAGTTCTAACGATGGTGCAACACCAGACTACAAAGATGGGATGCTTTGTTAATCTCAATGCCTTTCTTCTCAAATCAAACAATATTTATACAACTGAAATATATTTACATTGCATGATTCCATCTATTTATCGACTTTAATTTGTTCAATCATGGACGACTCAGATATGAAGTCATCTCATCAAATCTAAAGATCATCTCTTCATAAACTGAATACAATAAGAACAAAATAATTACTAGAGATCAAGCTCTTTATCATCACATGTTTCACATTGTTTATTCTTCGTATAGTAGGAATTGTGATGTGCTACGACATTTGGAGTTTGAATGTTTAAAAAAGGATTTTAGG
>JAJOOO010005530.1:0-15073 GCA_029582685.1 Solanum piurae | reverse complement strand
TTTATGTATAAAATAAATTTTAAAAATTATATATATAATGTCGGGTTGGTTTGGTTTCGAATTAACTTTTTCTAGTTAACACTAAACCAACCCAAGTATAGTCAGTTTTTTTTTTTCAATATACCAGACCAAGTCAAACCAAACCATTAATCGAGTTTTTTTTTGAATTTTACTCTATTTGAAGTTTGATTCGATTTTGCACACCCCTAGACACTATTTTCTTACAGCAATGTTTTAAAAAAATGGTATATAACAATACACAAGACTTCAAATTTTTTTATAATAATATTTTTTTTAAATGATATACAATATTTTACACCCAATATACAACATTATACAAAATTATATGAGGTGTTTATACACATATATACAATATTATTTAATAGTATACATCATATAAAAATTAACTTTATCTTCGTCCTTGAATCCAAGTACCAGATCCATTTGGAACGCCTCAAAAATTACACTAAATCACCCTAAAATTTACGTACTCAATCTTTTGTAGCAATACGTACTCAAAGCAGAACTTATTCGTGTATATCCAATTTTCAAATTTTGAAACTTCAAGCTACAACGACTCTATGGAGTTGCACCTCAAAAATTACACCAAATCAGACTAAATTTTAGATTTAATTTCCTCATTACATAATTTTTTTGTAGCAATACCTACTCAAAGTGGAGCGTATTTATGAACTACAACAACAATTGCCTATAGAGTTTCTGCGAGTGACACTACATTTAAAATCAAGATTTTGATCGATTAAAAGAAACAAAGATATGATGGTTACCTATGGAGTGTCAAACAAACTGAGATATGAATTTTCATCGATTAAAAGAAATAATTTCAACAAAATTGGTGCTGATAAAACAATTTACATAAAATTAGACCAAATTAATTAAGAAGGTAATATATGGACTAATATTTATAGGATTGTTATCCCCAACTGATGATAGTGAGTATAATTCTATCATTATTTATTTATATGAGACATTCATTTATTTTCGCATGTTATCTGTATATCCGCCCCACTTTGCTTCGCATATTTTTCTCAAAAAAATTATATTCGCTCTCGGCTCCACAAAAGTTCTGACCTAGACTAATCCGCAAATATTATAATATGTCGTGCTTTATCCTGTTCCATTATCATCCCTATATATACAACTGTCCCGCTCATTAGGTACGTTATCGTGGCCTAGTGCCAAATTTTAGTGGCGATACTAACTAAAGACTAAAGTACTAAATAGCTAGTTATTAATAGTTCATTAATTTTAATAATAAACAATAAGAGCTGAGAGAGAGAGAGATCAAGGATATCTCTTTAAAATAAGATACGAATGAATAGTATAATATTAATCTCTTTATAAATGTCATATCATTTCTATATATGGACTGAACAAAAGCAACTGCATATTCAAAAAGTAGGAGAAAATATAAACACAAATTTTCAACCACAGGCAAATAAAATATGTTTAAAGAAGAAATAATATAGTAAATATAAAAGCATGTAATAAAATGTCATGCGACGGATGTGTTGCTCTTTTCTTAATCAAAAGTCACGGATTTGAACTCTTGGTATGAAAAAAAAAAAACTTGATAGGGAGCACTCTCCTAAATGTCTTTACATGACACAAATAAAGATTAATCGGGCTCCAATACTGATACCGAATTGGATGATGAAAAACAAATGTAGTAGCTCATGGATAACCTACTTCAAAGCAAGTTTGCCAGAAAAGCCTATTTCTTTCCACTTCATCTTCCATATTTATAGCCCTACTACTTGATACATCTTCTTCTTCTTCTTCTTTCTCTTCCACAATATCTTTACAAACCTCTTTTTTTATTCTACATTTGTGTCCATCATCTTGTTCTTCTTCTTCTTCATCATCATAATTATCTTCTTCAAAGCCACTAATCACTTCTTGTGAATTTCCAAGATTATCCTTGGTTTCATAATTGCTTGATTCTGCATCATCCTCAACTTCATAATGTTCACAATTTTCTTGACATTTTTCTTGGTGAATATTCTTGGAATCATCAAATTGATGAGAGTCACCACTATCTTCCAATAGAAAAAAATTACAACACTTTTGATCTTCACTTGTACTTCCACAACATTCCATTATTATCTAAATGGCAAATGGAATTATGTGATCTTTTATTTATAATATAAAGATAGATAGATGGCTAGTTAATTAAATTAATTAACCCTTGCTTAAGCTAATTAGTATAATGATTACTCCATAGATGGTGGGGGATTTTTTTGGTTAAGTGCTTGATCTTATCTTTTAAGTGGGGATTCATTTGCATTCATCCACTTGCTTTTTGTGAAATTGTAGTAGTTGGCTATAAAAAACATATCACATGATTTGGTTTGTACTTGAAGGTTAAATTGGCACTATTTATCCACTTTTCATGGACATGTCATTCTTAAATTAAATTTCACTAATTATAATATGGTTGTGACTTGCGAAAGCATTACATTATCAACACATATACAAAGGAATTCACTTGGGTTTAGGTGTGGTTAATTACTTCTAGAAATTAATATTATGTGAACAAAAACAAACTACATAGATGATGTTCGAGGTAATTTTATTTTATTCGTGAATAGATAAGTGTTTATTGCACAATTTTTTAAAATTCTGAAAAAGAAATAATTCAAGAAAGTTCAAATGCTCTATATAAAATTCTAGATTTATCAATATTAAATTTGTAAAAAAAGTCATTTTTTGTTGGAAATTATTTATGATAAAAGAATGAAATTATGAAAACTCTTGTATTTTTTTGGGGGGAGGTCATTCGTATGAATATCCATATTTTGGGGTCATCCTTAGTTTTTATCTCTCAAAGTAGTACTCTTTTAACTCCCCCCACCCCACCCCCACCTCTACCCTCTTAAATTGGTGTTCTTTTAACTTTGTCCTTTAGTATTTTAAGCAATAAAAAGTGGTCAAGAATATCTGTGACATAGGGTAAAAAATATTGCAAGGCAAAAGTTTGTGTTTTTGTATTATATAATATAACACAATGTATACCTCTTATAAGACATAACAAGTTATGTCACTTGATTCATACATGATTTAGGTCATTAGAGGCATAAGTTCAGTTATACTAATAGAGAGAGAAAATGGCCAAATGTCCCCTTAATTTATTAGTCAATTCTCAACTACACATCAATACTTTACGGGGGTCCTATTACCCCCTGAACCTTTTATTTTCGGTATTTTATAACCCTTAAACGATGACATGTCCAAGAAGGTGAATACACCTCCCTTAGGCGCGTAAGGATGCATCTAAAACACATTATCTACATTTTGAAAACCACGTGTAAATCCAAATCAACCTAAAATTAAGTCTTTCAATTGCAACTTGAATTTTTAGGCCCTTTTTCTCCCATAAATCTTCCATCTTCTTCCTTTATTCTGCCATTTTAAAAGCTTGAAGCTTGGGAACAATTGTCTTCAATTTCAAAGCTTCATGGTAACTTTCATTTCAAACCTTGAACCTTTAGGATTTCTAATCTTCTGTAAAAAAAAAAAAAACCAGATTTGAGGTTCAAATTTATTTTCCTCACTCATAAATATAGAATTACAAGGTCAACGAGATCTAGCTATGGAGTTTGAAATTTCTTTTCCATGTGCCAATGCCCAAAAATAAGTTATATTTTTCTTCAATTCATAAATATAGAACCACAACGTATGTACATCCATTCTTTTCACCATTCTCCAACAAGGAGAATCATGAAAACATTTTTCTCCTTCACCATTATATCTTACCTGAAGATTTAGAAAATGCCAAATTTTAAGATCTGATTGTTCATTCAAAGATCACTTTTATTTATTTTTAAGAAAATTACATCACATGATACATAGCATTGTTAAAATTATCTTAGTGGCGGAGCAAGTAATCGTGAAAAGACCAATTCTTGGGTCACTATGACGAGTAAGTTTTTTTTTTTTGTAAAGAAGAAGAGGGTTGATATTCAATTGAAGAGTAGACATGGTGGTTATGTTTGGAATTGAGAATATAACCTAATTAAAAGGAAAAAATTTAAAAAGTGGGTCCACTAAATCTTAAATAAATATAAATAGGAAATTTTTTTTGAAGAAAATGGGCCCGCCTAGCGCGTGTGTACAAACATTTGGGTATATCTGGGTAATAACAAAAGATGAGCGTTTAAGGGTTACAAAATATCAAAAATAAAAGGTTCAGGGGGTAATAGGACCCCCGTGAAGTTTAGGTGTGTAGTTGAGAATTGGCTAATAGGTTGAGGGGTCATTTGACAATTTTCTCCAAATAGAGACATAAATTCAGTTTCAGAATGTTATGCTTTAAGAAGTTCATAAATCATAAATTACATCTTGCATAAACTTTTGCCTTAAGATCAGTATTTCTTATGAAGTTCATAACCTATTTTCTACGGAACTTATATTTATAGAAGCATAAATTCAATTTTAGAATCCATAAAACTATGCCTTAAAAGACATAATTTATTTTTACAGAACTAATCCTTTGTGAAATTAGGTTATAATTAAAGATATTTTAACCCACAAATTTTCATTAAATGAACAATGTAAAAAGTCTAGTGTTTTAAAAGGCAGGGGCGTGAGGCGAGACATTTTACTTAGTATAGGGCGAGGCATAAGCCTCGAGACGTGGGGTGTAAGCCCTACCGATCTTTAAATTTTTAATTTATAATATAGTATAATAATATAATAACACAAAATTATAAAATAAAAAAAATACATCAATAGTTTGAGATAATTACAAACACAATTAAGGAAACTCATAGAAAATAAAACTTTTAACATGATTATACTAGTATAAATAATCTAATTAATATCTTAACTTTCTAATAATAAAAAAATTATTATACTATCCAATTTACCCCCCTAAAAGAAAATAATCAATAAAACTTACTACTATTATAATAAAAACATCACTTTATCATGAATAAAAATCAAATTAGTTTCAAATTGCTTAATAAAATGTGATAATTTTGAGACATATGACAAAACTATGAAGACCAATGATAAGTGAAAAAGTAAAATTTCGTTATGTATTTTTAAAAGAAATGTTACGTACTAAATAATTACCTGCACAATGTTACCAAATAGTAAAGATATGATACTACAACTTGTTAATTGAGTTACTCACAATCTTCTTATCTCTATAGATTAAAAAATTATTAAGTTTCATTCAATTATTCAAAAATTACGAGGGTCAACAATGTTAACTAAAGATTTTAACACACAATTTATGTAAGATCTATTAGGCGAGCCCCGAGCATTGGGCGTTGAACATGCATAGGGCGTACAATCGGACGCTTAGGGCGTAAGTCTTATAGAACTAAGTCCCACAGTTGAGGGCGTTTTGCTAGAGTCCCGCCCCAGGGCGAGCCCCGAGGCGAGTCCCAATAGAATTTTTTAAAACACTAGTAAAAACCACTCGAAATAAATATAATCCGTGTAAAAACTTAAATTCTTCCTATTTTTCTTTTACTCCTCCTAAAAGCTCCCATATTTTTGTTTCTTTGAGACCAAAACACATATTAACATTGAAGGTGGACGGTCTTTATCACCTGAGCAAGTCTCGTCTATTTTTTTCAAAATAGAGTGAACAAATAGAAAAAATTTAATATGGTAGAGGCACAACATACAAAAGTTGTGTGAGGCTCCACTAATTCCTTGACACTTGAATATAGTGGGCCCATTCTTTAACTTTAAATCTCCAAACATTAGGAAGAAAGAGAAAATATTATTTAAAATTGACATGACCCAATAAAATTATACCAAATAATATAAATAAAGTGAATCATGGGGTCCACTATTCTTTAAGCTCATTATTCCCAAAATAAAAATAAAAATCCGGACATCATTCCTCTTCAACTTCGAACATTTTTCTTCTAAATTGAAAATTTTATCAAAATTATCTCTCAATATTAGGAATTGGCAAAAAAAAAAATTGCTGAAATATTTTTGTCAGGAAATTTGAATTGCTAAGTACAAATATAATTAAATTTATATATATTCAAAATAATTTTTGTAAAAAATATTCAAAATGATATTCATGTTTGAATGTACTTTAATACAATATTAAAAGTGAAAATTGAGTTAAAAATATATTATTTTAAAAAAGTAAATATTTTTTATGTTTAAATTGATCCTAAAAGTAGAAGTTAAAAAGAAATGCATTAGGAAGATGAAAATTTTAAAATACGATAAATGAAAAATGGTTTAATCCTATGATACGGATACGAATTATATTTGTATTTAAATTTGACTATTAATATCTTAAGTAATTATTTAACCATAAAAAAATATTTTTATTTATATTATATAATTGAAGGACTAATTGAATGGTTTTCAAATAATTTTAAAAAAAATAAAAATAAACTGACAAAAAAAGAAGAAGAAGAGAAGACCATGAAAGAGAAATAAAAGGCAAAGAAATAAAAATCAAAAGTGAATTCCATAAATCAGAATATAATTATAATAAAAAATACCCTCACACAACCAATACAAGTTGTACCTCTCCCATAGTAAATTTTTTCGAACAAATAACCCAAAAGAGTTGAGTGAGGACCCGACAATGTGTTTCTTCACTAAATGGGCTAAACCGTTCGACTTTCCATTTTAAAATTTGGGCTAATGGGCTTACCTTAAAAGGACGAAAAATCGGTCTACTAGAACCTTCTAGGATTCAATCCAGTAGTAGTAATCCGAATTCCATTTTCGTTGCCGTCGATTAATCTGAATTCATATCAGTTACAATTCTCCGACGACCTTCCCGGCGAATAACTTTTGTACAGAATTCGCCAATTTCATTGGCAAAGTAACTTCTTTTCCTTTTGTTAAATCAATGCCTCGGTAAGCACAATAATTTTTCAGCTATTTTTTTTTTCGGTTTTATGTTCATTTTGTCAATTTCAGCTCTATCGTTGATCATTTCTGTGATTTTTCAGGTATTACTGTGACTATTGTGACACTTACTTGACACATGATTCGGTGAGTTTTCTGATTCTATTTTTAAGCTTCACTGTGAATTAAGGTTGTGATATGTTCTACTTTCTGTTCTATTATAATGGTAGCATTGTGTATTTGTATGTTGAAATTAGAACATTAATTTCATAAATTCATCAAAACTTTCAAACAGCTTATGGTTGGTAGTTTGATTTTTTTTGGCAAGAATAGTTTGTAGTCTCCAACTAAACTTAATGCTTTTAATTAGCAAATAAATCTAAATTTATTGTTTTGATTAATTAGTCTGTTTGTCCAATATTAAAATGTTTGAGTCGGCATGATTTGCCAAGTTAAGACTTGAGATATATGCTTATGGATTGTGTTAAGTGTCTTGGAGGATACAAGGAAAGATAATAGTCCTAATGAGAATTGTTGTATAGTAGGTGAAAACTTTTTAGTTTGAGAAAGAGGGCATTACTGAGGAAAGATTATGGAAAGAATAGCTACTACTTAAAATTCAATTTCCATTTATACATGCAAGAACTGTCTCATGGTATGTCCTAGGTTAAGCATTAAATGTTTATCATGTGTTGGATCTTTTACAATGTTAAGCACAGCTGAGTTTTTTTATGACTTGAATGTAAACGAAATTTCTAGTTGGGGTTATCAGCAAATTACGGCTTAGACTTAGAGTCTGATTGGACCAGTGGAAAGCCTAGTCCTCATCCCCAAATAATGCTTCCAGAGTTGGCAAAGGAGTTGCCACATTTAATGAAGTTTCATGAGGCATCTGTTCAAATAATTACTCCACCACACACGGACTTTCGAGGTCCATCTAGAAATGGGAAGAGAGCAGATTGCAACTAAAGGGGTTGAATATAAGCTAATTATCTAATGTGATGGAGAACTGAAATATCATTAGAATATGGAACTATTTGGATTACCTGTAAACAAAAAGTGCTTTGTAATTGATTACCACTTGTCCTATTCATATATGCAAATAAGTTGCAGATCATCAACTCGAAGTGTAGCACATGATGCAATAGCATTCTATATCATAGTTCTTTTACTACTGCTGTCTATTTAGTTTATAATTAGTTGCTTATTTAGTGGGCATCTTACACCAACTAGGCTGAAGTAATGTGACAGTATAGCATGAGACGGTATAAAGCTCTTAAATCTTGATAACAATTTTTTGAGAAAAAAAACTTTCATTTCTCTTTCTATGCACCTCAAGTGATGACTCAGCAAAGGATTTATCCGCCAAGTTTCTTTGGAAGTTTTGTCATGTCAAAATCTAGTAAATAAGTTTTGGTCTTTCTTCTTTAGAAGATAATGTATAGTAGGACACATGACAGACTGGCTATCAAAATGGCAATTTACTGCTGAACCAATCAAGATAGGGGTTTGACTCAAACCAGTGACTGCAGACAAGACACAAATTGGGATGATATTGGAAACTTGATCCTTGTGATTCTGGTGCTGGATTTTAGTCAGAACTGATGCGCTAAATGTGATACTAAAGCTGAGGACTAGAATCACAGCATAAGCCAGAAATTATTTTAGTACCTATGCAATGCCCTTTTTTAGCATTTTGAATGGAATGAAAGAATATACAAATTTTCTGATTCGGTTGGAAAGTAACATTGACCTGTAATCAGATTGTTTGAAGGCTGTAAACCACAAGCATAAACATATACAGAATCACATAGGAAAGGTCGATTTAGTTGTCATACAAGAGAATCAATGATGTTGACTGCAATGATTCTGAGGCACTTCATATTTCATATAAGAAGAAAAGACAAAGTACAAGTTCGATAGCTAAGTTCACTTCATTTCTCCCAAAAAATAAAATAGAAGATTGATAGCTGGTTTGTCCAAAATTCTTTTGGGGAATTACAAAGAAGGTGTCCACTATTAAATTTATCTGATTTTCGGGATAGAAGACGAGCACTACTAAACTAGGAACAATGCACATTCCTAAAAGATAATATTGTAGAACTTGAGAATTCAATAGGAGGTGTTGTTGTAACAAAAGACAAGTAGTAAAAGAACTCATTTGATATGGACAAAAAGTGCGTGTTTAAAGCTCACTCTCAACACTGAATGACTATTTCCTTGGTGCAAAAAAATGAACTATAAGAAAGACTCATTTGATATGTGTACTACATTGGCTAAATACCAAGTGTGTTGACTGTGGGGGTGAAACTAGTGTGGTTGCGGCCAGAATTTTGGAGCAGTTGTAGGTGCAAAGAATCAACATATGTGTGGGAAAGTTAATCTTGTTGAACCTATCCAGTTTTGAATCTTTCAGCATCTTAAGCCTTAAGCAATAACTTGTTCCACGGTGGAAAATCTGAGCTATATCCGAATGATGCTCTTATTTATCAAAACTCAGCACATCAATCACTTGATACTATGGTGTATCTTCCAAACTGGAAATATTTTATTCGTGACTTGAGATCAGCTGTACAAGTCTTGATGCTAATATTTTCTTTTCTATTTTGATCATAAACAAGAACATCTTGATGCAAATATTCATCATACTTTATAGTGGTACTTGTAATTCTGTTGCACAAAATGTATCTTTTTCTGCAACTCCTGGGAGTTGTGCATTGTACCTGTTCAAAACAAAACTTCTGGGAGTTGTGCATTCTATTGTGTGAATGATCTGAAACAGTTTTAGATTGTCCTCTGCTTCTTGTTGCTTGGAGGTCTGATTTATTTTATTTTATTTTTTGAGAAAGGTAACTCTACTTGGAGGTCTGATTTCTTAAACTTTTTCTCTTAAATTCTCAGCCTTCTGTCAGAAAACAGCATAATGCCGGTTACAAACACAAGGTGTGTGTTCATATTTTGCAACTTTTCTGACAATCCTATCTCCTAGCATGAATGTCATGTTTTCTGTGATTCTACTAACGTTAGGAATTGTTTTCAGGCTAATGTACGGTCTTATTATCTGAAGCTTGAGGAGGAGCAAACACAGATTCTGATAGATCAGAAAATCAAGGAGCGCCTTGGGCAGGCAGTAGCCTACCAGCAAATAGGTGCAGCTTATAGTCAACATCTTGCTGCCTTCCCTGGTCAACGACCCCGCCTACCTATGATGCCACCTCCTATGCTGCCTGTTCCAGGAGTGATGCCCCCACAATTAATGGCAGGTGCCAGGCCTCCCATTTTGCCAGTTCCAGTTCTTGGTGCTCCAGGTACCAATCCATGTGAATTGTTTGGTGATCCCTCAATATTTTCTGCCACGTGTTGGTATCTATGTTTATCAGACTGTCTCCGTCTTTTTCATTTTGTACATTGAGTGGGATAATATCCTTCTGTAGGTATTTTATGATGAACTTACTGTTTTGAAGCACGCCCCACCCCCACAGTTTAGGTTGAGGCATTTTCGTCAGTTCCTGAAGTTAATGATTGGTGTCAATAAAAGTGTTGTAGATAGTTTGTTACACTTGCTGCAGGTTAATGAACAATCAAGTGGAAACAAGATTACTCTGATCTTAACTTCTTGATGCCCTTTTTAGGTTATTCAGCGGTTCCTCCAACTGCAGGGCAGATGCCACCTGTTGCATCCTTGCCGATGCAACCCAATGCTTTTCCAGCTCCTCCTGCACTGAACCCCCTTGTAGGTGTTCCAGGTGGAGCCCCTCCACCTAGTCTAGGCAGCGCCCCTTTTCCTGCTACACAGTCAATGTACCAGCCAAATCCCAATGGAATTGCTGCCTCTTCTGCTAATGAGACAACAACCAGCTAAGTTTGTGCTCAAGCCAGTGATATTTTGACCATCTTCTGTATTCTCAGTAGGATATTATGGTTTTGGATGAAATGGCAAAACAACAATGGCTTCTTAATGAGTACCGGTACTGAACATCATCAAGTTCTGATAATTGTAGAGAAGAGAGAACTTTTGCTTCTGGAGTTTATTCTAGGAAGAATATCATGTCCTTGATCTGATTTAATGAGTATTTGCTGGTTCTCATGTATTGTACCTTAAATCTCAAAAAAGGGAACTCGGACTTCTTCTCAGTACTAAACTATTCTGCTGATAACCCTTAGTTGCACCGATTGTTTGAAATGGAGCCTCAATGGTTTTCCTTCGTCTTATCATTCTATTAGTTTAGGATTTGTCAAACTATATCGTTATCAAGAACAGAGGAGATGAGTAATGGTCACGTAATGCGACTCACATTCATGCATTCTCTATCCTTAAATAACACCACATAGCTAACCAATTCAAGGACCAACACAGGTGAATTTAAGATAAATTCAAGTTTTAAGCTTAATGGGTTTTTCATTGTGAATTTTTTGAAAATATAGGTTGTAAACTTATTACTAATGTTTCTAATTCTAGATGAATTGTTCACATGTGTATAATATAAGCAACAGACAATTAGTTCAATTAATTAATACTTCACACTCCAGATACACCCACCTCTGAGGACTGCGGTGAACCATCTCCAACAATTGAACGGCACAATTCAAAGTACACTTTCACTAGTTACTTCAACTACTTAGAGACTTCTGTGAAACATACAAGGAGCTATGCCAGACTGGAACACAGTGAAAAGCCTTATTCATCAGTGACCTAATTATCCAACTAAGATCGTAAAAATTGAGTGCAACAAAGGTGCATTACTATAATTAGAGCTTAAGTTCTTCAACTCTATTGTCATAAAGGCTCTCACTTTAAACACAATGTACATCTACTAAGGTTCCTGTCAGAGGTGAACGCCCAATAAAATGAGGAAGACCGCGATAATAGTCTTCTGTGGTTCAGCATTTTAAGGAACTATGAGAGTAGCAAAGGTATAAATCAACCCTCTCTCACACAAATGAATGGGAGAGAAACAAACATTAGTGGAATAACATTAATGGCTATCCAGTCCACTATTTTTCTCAGAGGTGCAACTGATTGCTTCTCTTAACCATGCAGATCCAGGAAAGCAAAGTACTAATCTTGAGAGAGCAAGGAAAATAACAAGTAGGGTTCCACAAGTTTTACAATTTGATATATGCCCAATTGCCTTCACAGAACTTGTTCATCACATGCTAAGTGAAGTGACCACCAAGCTGATGAAACAATCAGTTGCAAGTTGTAACACACTCTTCAATAAACATCAATGAGAAATATCAATAGGAGCAAGCTCAAAATAGCACTACGTCAGGACAATTTTCCTTCAAAGCCAATCCCTGAGTCGCCTGTAAAGAGACATAATTGCATCAATATAACATCAAGAATAGTCCCACTGTGTCATAATGTTCACACAGGTCAAATGTGTCCTAAGCAATCTATAAAACATCTCTTCCTTAAGTTTCATCGCTAACTGCTAAATAGTTGCTTGACCTTTCCATTACAGCAACTTTAACATACCACTTGTGGTTATTCTTCAAGGGATTATCCATATTTAAGAAGGGAGGCAAAAACCAATTAAGGACATACATATCAAAAACTCCTGTTATTTTTTGTTGTGAACCAATAGAATATGGTGGTGACAAAACGAGTTCATTTGACTAAATTGAGACACCTTGGCAATTTTCCTGTTTTCCATTCTTTGGTTGGATAAATCTCATTGTTTTTGCAATGAGGACTTAGCTTAAAATTCAGTAATAGAAATTAGAAAGGACTTAATTTACTGGTTAAGTTCTCAGCAGAGTTTAGCAGCTAGTAATTACCTTATAATTCTCTAACCGAAGTGACAGAGCTAAGAATCCTTTCTTGCTTCTGCATCCTGATGTCTCCATGGATTAAGAGCGTCTCTGACAGCCTTGGCTTCAGGAGAATTCTCCCAGGCTCTCTTTTCCGCTTCTAGAACAGTAACCTTATCATCTGATACAAATTGCTACCAAGATAAGCAGCATACTTTTTTCTTCAGAGGAAAAAAAGTGACACACTTGAGAAAACCTCTAAAATGCTGATATCGTAATATTAAACTGTTATCATTATCACGAACACACAGAAGGGGAGAAAGTATGAGCAAAATTAGGTTTCTACTATTAGTCAGCTCTGAAGTTCAGTGACAGTTATCTCTAAATCCTAGGGGGGATAATCGCAATCAATCTCTAGAAGTATAAACTATGAAATCAATCAATAACTAGACCTCATTCAGAAACCAGTAGGTATCGGCTATTAGATATATGAATCATCTGTATCCCTTCAACTGAATTCAGGTCCATTTCATTCCACAAATCCTCTAGAATACATTATATGATAAAAAAAGAAAATCAAAATATTTCCAAAATGAAAGGCATTGCAAATCTCTCATTTTTCATGAAATAAAGATTCAATCTTCTTTATCTTTCTCAGAAATGAATAATGGGTTAAGGCATACATGAGAGAACAGAAAGAAGTAGAAAAGTAAAGACGAGAGAAAAAAAGAGTAGCTTTCATACAAAATCCAGTCTTAATCATGAAAAACTCCATGGAACCTCCAATCATGGCCGAAACAACAGCAATTTTCAGATACCAATCCCAGAATTTCATTTTTACCCTTGTAACACTGCTTCAATTCCTGCAAATCAAAAGAGAATTTTCAAGAACCGAACAACAGTCGGGGAAAGCTAATAGTAGATTCGAAGCTACTACCATATGTAAATCAACTCGAAACAAAAAGCACCAAAAATTAAAATTGTTGATCCAATTGAGGTTAACTCAATCAATCAACTACACTTAATCTCAAATACAATGTGTAAATCCTTACTATTCATATTCAACTGATTCATCAATCATCATAGTTAGATTAATTTTACCTAGTCGCCCAAGCAATACTGATTCTACTGCTTCTTATCCGTTTTCTTGATTTCTTCACTTCAATGAATCCATAGGTTTGCTGTTTGTGCCACCAATGGGGGGGGGACCGATTACGGCTCATTATTTGGGTCTACGGACCCCTATATCATTTTATGAGAAATTTAGATTTAAAATCAAAATTCCTTACCTAAAAAAATTCAATTATCAATTATTCCCTCTGTCCCAGTTTATGTGACTTACTTTCCTTTTTAGTCAGTCCCAAAAAGAATGACACATTTCTATTTTAAGTAACAATTTGACTATAAAATGTCTTTTTTACCCTTAATGAAATGATTTACAACCACACAAATTTCTATCATTCATTTTAGACCACAAGTTTTAAAAGTCTTCCTTTCTTTCTTAAACTCCGTGCCGAGTCAAACTACCTCATATAAAATGGGACGGAGGGAGTATCAATTATTATTATTATTATTATTATAATAATAATAAATGGCAATTCGCTCATTCTAATTTAGAGTTAAATGTCAAAAATATATTTAAATTATCCTTTTTTTTATTTTATATTTAAATTATTGCTAGTGTGAGAAACACACCTAAATAGGGTTGTTCAAAACCGAATCGAAACCGATAATTCGAACCGAAAAAAGTTATTGGTTTATCCATAATGGGTTATTGGTTTAATGGTTTTGATTTTTTGTTATCGGCTTATCGATTCTTAACAGTTTTAGGTTTTTTTCTTACCGGGTTAACTAATAACCCGATAGTAAATTAAATAATTATATTTATACCATTTTGTATATAAAGTCCTTGACTTAGAGTTTGGTTTCCTACTTTTTTTTATGGTTGTCCCAAATTCTTGGTTATTCTACAATGTAAAAGTGTTTGTTTATGAGAAAGATGTAACTTGTGAACTCATGTGCATGGTTCATTTGGTTTGTCATCTTGTTTTAAGTATTTTTTAACTATTTTTCTGTGTCAAATCTTAACGGTTAAATCGATAATCGAACCGATAACGACCAATAACCGATAAGTCAATATCTTAATGGTTCTACAACGGTTTAGCATCTCTACAAACCGATAACCAATAAGTCAAATCGATAAACTTCAAAATCGAACCGATTGATACGCAGCCCTACACCTAAATTATGTATTACTCATTAGTTTAATTTGAGAAACATATATCAATATTGACTAGACCAAATGTGTATATACACACTTAAGTAGGTCTGGCCTTGAATTTGCGTTCTCATGACTTTTTATTTTTGGTAACACGTTTTCTTATTATTTTTAAAACCTTCAACTCTGGGGGGGGGGGGGGGGGGGGGGGGGGGGGGGGGGGGGGGGGGGGGGGGGGGG
>JAJOOO010005529.1:0-27352 GCA_029582685.1 Solanum piurae | reverse complement strand
TACAATGCAAGTCAAGCTACCCTTAGTAGAGTATAAGTCCTCTATTCCAAAGCTACCATGAAATGGTCTTGGCCAAACCAAGTCAAGCTACCATGAATGCATCCTAACAATGCTAGTTCAAGCTACCCATAGGAGAATATAAATCCTCAATCCTAGGCTACCATAACTACTAGTATATCATGCTACCATGACATGCATCCTACAATGCTAAGTCAAGCTATCCATTAGGAGAGAATAGATCCTCATCCTAAGTTATCACCGTTGGTCTTATCCTACTAAGCCAAGCTATACATGAAGGAAACATATGCCTCAACTTCAAGCTATTCTAGACTAACTTGACTTGATTCATTTTAGGTTATAAGTCAACCTAGAATCTTTCTATGTGACAGAACTTGAATCCCCTAGCATATTCATGTCTAAGTGTATAATAGAAAGAAAATACACAACAAGATCACATCATATTGACTTCACCCCTAAATCCCTAACAATGATGGCTACAAGACCTACTTTCAAGCTTAACTTCATTCTTTCATGATCCATGTCTAAATTACAAGCTATTCAATCACATTCTTTACTACTAAGTGATTCTAGTGATAATTGATTCATAAAGGTTCAATTCTAACTTCACATGTCAAAATCCTTCCTATTCAATCAAGTCTAGTTTAACACATGATTAGATGATTCTAAATATGATCAATTAGTATTCAATACATTGATTTAGGAAGATCACTTTTCAACCTTTAGTTTGCCTCTAATGGCATAAACCCACAATGATCACATTCATCAATTTATATTAGGTTTCATCATAGAAATCACATGAAATCATCATATTACCATTAAACAAAGCTAAATAAATCATAATTAAGTGATATCCACTAGATTGGAATCATTCCCAAGCCCTACCCACAATGTAAGAACAACCATAGCTAGAATTCAGTTTTTGATCCACAATTAGGGGAATACTAAGGGGGCTCTATGGGTGGAAGAACCCATATATGAATAAAACTAACATACCTTCAATCAAATCCCTAAACAAAGCTTGAATCAATGGTGAATCTTACCTAGTTGCTGCTCTTCTTCTTCATCTTCTTTCCTTCTAGAGAGAGAATATTTGGAGAGTGATTTGGGGGTTCTAAGATAAATGAGCTAATGAATTAGTTTTAAGGTCTTATTAGGTATTTACATGTGGTTATTTAACTAATTAACTCACCCCCTAAGCCCTTAATTAATTAACTAATCAATCCCCAAACACCTAGCTTAAAACTAAAACACCTAAAACTGGCAGCATCCACGCCAACCCATCCCCGGACCATGGACGGGTCTACTGGCCGTCAATCACTTCCGTGGTTGGAGTCTGAGGCTTCATTTGCAGGTTTGTTGCAGGCCTTGACCTACACCCATGACCTACGGGGTGTAGATTAATCTACTAGCCGTAGATGGCCATCCGTAGGTCACCAAAATTGGACTGTTTGGGGGACTGTTTTGGGAGTCAAACCCAGACATTTTACCCCTAAAACCCCTATTCTAAGTACGGGAACCATTTTTACAAGTTTTAACCCTCATACGACACTCCAAAGGCTCTAGAACTCACTAGTTCAACTCACTAAAATATGGGATGTTACATAAAGGTTGGTTTTCCGTACCCCAAACTCTTAAATTGCGGTAAAATTCAAATGCAATTGTTTAAGTCTTATTGATGTGTGTTGGGCCTCTCTTAAATCGTAAATTGTGTGCTACTTTTCCTTTCGTGTTCTTGTAATTGTGCTAAAATGTTTAAATGGCTGATTTCTCAAGTTTTGTGCCTTAAAATTGATTAAAATTTGTTGGGTTGTGCTAAACTATTGTTGGGTCTAGTCGGGTGAAGTCTCAGTAACCCAAATTATGCTAAATGACGTGCTTTACCCAATGATGGGGCATTTGACATCATTCTTAAGGGAAAAAGTCGTCAAATGGCAAATTTTGGCAAAACTGGGGAAGTATGAGTACCCCGGTGGCATGGGTGTAATGTGTCTGGGGTTAATTGATTGAGTATGTTTCTAGATTTTGTTTTCGGAGCCTGCGGGCTTGATTTTAGGAAACGGGGTAAAAATTCACACGTTGGACAGTTTTGCGAGCTGGGTCGAACTCGCCAAACCACTTGGCGGTTCGCCAAAGTCCCCCTTTATCACCTTTAATTTCATGTTTCGGTTGATTTTGGTTCTATAACTTTCGTCGAGTAGCCTGAGCTAGCCGAGTTCACTCGACGACTCGCCGAAAGTCTCCCTTGATCGCCCTTTCTGCAACCCTAACCCCTAAAACATACTATAACTTTCTGCAGGCTAGTCTGAGCTCACCGAGTGGTGTCATAGATTCGCCGAAGGGCCCTAAACATCGCCGACATGCCGTTTTTCAAGGAAATTTTTTAGGCCAATCCTTTCGGCGAGGCTGATCTGGCACGCCAAAGTGATTCGGCGACTCGCCGATCACTTCGACAAGTCTTTCTACAACCTAGTTTTCTACATTTTTTTTGAATCGTTTCTTTATTTTTAGTGTGTTTTGCAGTATGTCTAGGACCAACTTGGACGACAGTGTTATGTCGCCTTGCAAACGAGCACGGGGCATCATGATTAATGAAGGAGCAACTAATCCTTCTAAAAAGGGAAAACAAACACCTCCAAATAGATACAAGGGAAAGGGAAAAGCGCCCAAAATAGAGATACCGGAGCACAACTCTGGCAGGGATGGGGAGTCCTTTGATTCCCAGGCTGCATTCTCGGAGGCTGCATTATCGGAGCCTGAGGACGGCCAACCTCTTCAATCCCGGTGAGTTGAGATCTTTCCAAAGTTCATTACGGTGCGTCTAGGACCTCAGGGTCTACCCCCTCTACTGCTAATACAGTGCCAGCCCTAGCACAGACGGTGGTTCCAGTGCCACCAATTCAGGGTCCTTCTCCTTGTCTACTCAACAGGATAAAGGCCGAGGGACTGAGGACAATTCTTGAAAAAAAGCGGTTGCATATAGATTGAGTGGTGGATAGGTATCCTCTAGTATGGGACACACTCCGATACCATATATTCGACATATTCACCAGGACCTGAGGCCACTATATCCCCACCTAGGTTCGTGAGTTCTACACTGCGTATAGTGATCTAGTGCCCCAGGGGAAGAAGAAGGACAATGCCTTCAGACCGATGAAGTATGCCATGGTCTAGGGGAAAGAAGTGGGGTGCAACAGTGATCATATAAATGGCGTACCTGACAGAGCTACTGGGTTCTAGCATGAGTACGAAGGACTAGCTACAGCACAGGCTCTGGATGATCTAAAGGGTTGGCTTGCTCCCCTCATTTTTAACACCACCCCGAGGTGGATTGAGGCAGGAGCTCCGATTGAGAAGAAGGATTTGAATGTAGTTGCGGGTACTATTTTGGATTCATTAGCATCTCCATCATGCCCTGGCAGAACGATTCCATCCTCCGCCATCAAAAGGAGACATGTCTAGGATCCATCATCACAAAGAAGCGACCCAACTTGGGACCCATTATTGAGCACGAGATGGCCATGAGGTCCAAATAGCGACAGACGTCCCTTCACTTCCCGGTCCTAATTACAGAGCTATCTCGGCGTTCTAGAGTTTCTCGTGATGAGAAGAGGGAAATACAGGTCACACCCATATCTTCAAAAGATATCTGGCGCATAGAGGCCGAGTACACTCGGGATGAGGCTGATAGGAGGAGAGTGGCTCCGGTGGATGCATCCCTAGAGGTTGATGTTGACTCTATACCTACAGAGGCATTTTTGCCTACTCCGACCTCCGGGCCTTTAGGTACATCCGTTTCCACTTCTTCCCAGGCTCCTGGTTCTTCTGTTGCTTCCCAGCCCACCAGGATTACTCAGTCCATGATCCTCAAGATGGGACACCTAGCCCATTCTGCCGATGTGCGGGCGATCCGAAAAGAGGTCCAGGGGTTTTGGATGATTGAGCGAGCCATCTTAACTGCATTGACACCCCTCTAAACGTCGATGGATGATCTCATAGAGAGCGTAGAAGTCTGTGAGACAGGATATGTTTGTGTAATCAAGGACACAACTTCCGATGCAAGTAATAACCAAACCAAGGGTTGGGATCGTTCCCAAGGGAGTAGTTTTGAGAATTAATAGAAAAATAAATTTTAATTTTAACTAGTCGTAGCTAAAGACATAACGATTGAAAACATTGTAAACTAAAGGGGACACAAGAGTGTCAATTAACAATGGGTTTTGTCACTAGTAAGTAAAAAATAGTAAAATAAACAACGATTTCTAAGTAATGAGAGGGGATCCTTGGGATGTGACGGCAATACGGGTTAAGCTAGATTATCGGGTACATGCTTTCGATAGAAGATTCATAGAATAATTGTGACTAGGATAAACTATAGGGGCGATAAGCTCTCTCTCGAGCAACTTACCCCGTTTCAAATAAGTTCCTCTCGAACACCCACTTGCCGCATGAAGACCAACCTAGGCCTTAACCCACTCACTCTCTCGAGCTGAGTGTGTGGACATGGGACTAGGGTTCACTCTCTCGAGTTGAACCTCATGTCGACCTACTAACAATGGCCATCAATCAGTGGTCTTAGTTTTACGACCTCTCTCTCGAGCAAACCAAAAACACATAAATAAACTTGTAATTGCAACTACAAATTCATTAAATTGATCCACAACCACTAAACGAAATCACATTTAAACTACGAATAGACTATCCGCAAGCAAGACCCAACAATTATCTTAACCCATATTCGCTAAATCACACCCCAAGAATTGGGGGTTTTAGCCACACATCAAGAGATAGAAATTTATACCTAAATCAACTTGCATTCAAATGGGTATGAAGATTTAAGTCTTGTTATAGGCCAAGAATGAAGAATCCCAGAGACCCAAGTCCAAATCTTGAAGATGAAACCATTTGGATCTTCAAGTCTTCAAAACCCTCTCAAGCTTAGAGCAACAGAATCAAAAAGTACTATTCTATATGAAAATTATAATAATTGTTCGACTCTTAAAACTACAACTCTAACTAGTATTCATAGCTTTCACTGATTTGTGTTGCAGCGGATCATTCGGCGTCGTTAGTCGAAATCGTCGATCAACTCGGTGATTCGCCTTTTGGTGTAGTTCATTGCCGTCTTGCACCATCCTTCAGCATCGTCGTGCTCTGGGTCATTGGGCAACATGGTACTGCTACGCGGAACTTCTCGGCGATACAGTGACTGCTCCAATTTTCCGTGGACTTGATCCTCTTCTTCAGGGCTCAGCACACTAGAACAAAAGGTGAAGTAAGACCCTTCGGCGACTCGCCAAGTGGACTCGGTGATCCTCAGGCTTCGTTCTTTTTAGCCTTTTCGTTCTTTTTTGTGACGTAGTGTCCATGCTTTCCTTCAAATACCTGAAACTTAAGAGTTTTCATCAGATATTGAGATAAAATAAGCATATGAGGACACAATTTCTCTTAAAATATAGCCCTAAATGAGTCTAATTTGTGGACTCATCAACACCCCCAACTTAAACTTTTGCTTGTCCTCAAGCAAACTCAAGTTCAGCCGTTCAAAAAGGGTGTCTCGAACAGTGCTACACAAGACTCAATCATGAATGCACACAAAAAGACTCAATTTACTTATGCAAATATCAAATGTTTACTCAAAGATTCAAGTTGTGACTCACCAATATCAAAGAACCTCATGCTTACAATACTTGCTTCAAATGCAAGTTCAAGCTCAACCAAAGTGTTCAAATGCCCTCACACAAGGAATGATTCCATATTCACACAATGGTTCGCAGTTTAAAGCTTCAGAATCAAATGCAACGCTCACACTCACAAAGAAGAACACAATGCATGCTTTGACCCATAGGTTTACCCGTATTTTCCACTCAACATTTGTTTCAGCTCACTCAAGATCAAAAAGGTCTTTTCAAAGCTTGTAATGGGGCTGAGTGCAAAGGTATGGTCATTTAGGCTCAGTGACTTTTATTCTCATGAAATGTGGTGCTCACAACACTTCCTTTCCTTTTCCTTCATCATTCTCTTTAGTGCTCATAAGTCATCCTATTATTCACTTTCCCATAGTGTGTTGGAAACCCCTTTTCTTTTGCACTTTATTCTACAACTTTCTTTTTCATTCTTTTCTTTTCTTTTTCCCTTTATCTTTTTTTTTTATATGGAAGGGTTCCATTTTTCTTAACACCATGGGTTAACGGAGACTTTCCTTGCACTTCTTGACTTTTTCATTTCTTCTCACCACACCCCCAACTTAGGCTTTCGGCCTAAGTTGGCTATTCAATTAACCACAATTCAAGAGGATTATATGTAGTGGATTAAGAAAGGTCTAGTTTTTATCAAGTTTCTTCCAAAGAAGGGTAAGACTCAAGGGGTGTTCAAAAGCGGTTCACACACTCACAAGGTAAGTAACAAAAGTGATATATGTCAGATTGGCTCACACTCGTAGAAGTTGCCTAAGATCATATCAAGAGATAGCATCACTTAGTTGACCGTACCAACGGGGTAAATTCTAGGATCTATCATGCATGGTTCAAAGTAAGCTCATCACACTAGGCATTGACACTACAGTCACACAAGACTCCACACTTTCGCTAGTGTGCAATGATCATCACAAGAGACTCAATTCGATACTAGGCTATTCATAACGAGATGCAAAGAGTTCACATATTGTCTATGAAACTTCATTTGGCCTCATCGTAGCCGTACATTCATGTTCGTTCGATTGTAAGAACTATTCAAGTCATCGGTATTGATCGAAATCGAGACTTAAATTTTGCAAAAGAACAGCCACATTCAACACACGAGAGGTGGCAAAAAATTTTGGACGGGTCAAAAAGTCATTTTACAATTTAAATTGAAAGGAGCCATAATCTCAAACATCTACAGAAAAGCAGTATTAACACAATTTTCAATAGAACGGCCCAAATATATACACAAAACACGAACTTAAAATAGAACACAAAGGTGGGCCTCACCCCACCACAAATAAAAGCATTTTGTCCTCAAATGCAATTAACACAGAATCCAAAAGGTAAAATAAAGAAAGACAAAGAGGGAGGTAAAGAGGGGATCCTGGCTAATTGGTCGCTCCATCTGTTTGGGCTTCAGTGCCCGGAGTGACCCCCAGAAGGACCAGCTCCACTGGGTCCAGCAACAGGTGCTAAGGAAGCTTGCACCGCAGCATCTATCATAATTGCTTTTGTCTCGGTCAGGTCTTCATCTGCAGCTCCCTCAGTCACCTCAGGCATCTCTTCATCAGTTTACTTCTGACTCAGGATCGGTTATCTGCTTCTCTCTATCCCCATGTCCAGTGGTGGTCTGAGGCATTTCAGGCATGTCTATAATCTCCACCGTTCCAAAGACCATGGACACATTGGTGGACTTCAGGTGGTCTACATCTTTTCGCAGTTCAGTAATGGCAGCTTTTAAAGCCGTCACCTCTACTGTGGGCCCTTGTTTGTGCTCACACACCGCTATCCTGGCCTCTAGGGCATCAATGGTAGTTCTCGGAGGTGTCACAACATCAGTTAGGGTAATCTGGATCATGCTTGGAACAGAGGCCTCTAAACTAGAAGCTCGACGATCAGCAGAAAGGGCCAGTTGTCCCATCCAAAGTAGGGAAGCCTGGGTGAGTGGAGGCAGGGGAATAGCAGCAACAACAGTGGTTCTGGGAGACTGTGAAGCAGCAAAAGAACCTGGAGTATCAGTAGGAGTAGCAGTAGTAATGGATATACCTGAAAACCCATGGCCGGAGTAGGCAGAGGTTCCTCTGCAGGTGATGATTCTGTGTTTACTAACTCCACTGATGTTGCCTTCTTCCTTTCTTCTTGATCCTTAAGGTACTCGGTTTTGATCCTTCGGATATCGATAGAGGTTGTGGGCATCATTTCCACGTCCTTCTTGCAATCTCGAGGCACCCGAGCTCGTTTGCATAATTTTGTGATCAAGACTGGGAATGGAAGTGAGGTTCGGCTCTGCCTTGCACGCATGAGTATCTCTGAAGCAAGATGGTACCCAAGTTTATCCGAGTCTCCTCTATAATGCAACCCAGGCAAGCTGCCTTGGCAAGGTGAAGGATAGACTCATTCTGGGATGGAATAATTGTGCTGCTGATAAAACCGAACTAGAACCTTTCGGCTATGTTTAGTTCTTTCTTTTCTATCGAAACTCCTTCTGCCAACCACTTTGGAGTCTCATCTGAAATTAGTGGGGCTAACCACTTTTTCATCTCATCCAGCTTCGTTTTTCTAATCAAGTGCTGGCAGTGATCCCCAATATTCGTAGACATGCCGAGTTTTATAGGACCCTCAGTCGTAGTGAAGGTCCAAACGGCGGTTTTCATTGGGATCGACAACCTGTTCGGCGATTCGCTGAATGGAACTATTAGCTCGCCAAACACAATTTCCACACACTCTCCACACTTTAACATGTTTATTCAACACACTGTTATTTCTAAAACATACAAAAGCATTTAAACCTTGGGTTACCTCCCAAGAAGCGCCTTATTTAACATCGTGGCTCGACGTGAGCTACTAGTCAAACTTTGTCTCTGGGGTTAGACCTAGTGCCACTAGGCAGCCCACCATTATTGCTTGGGTAGAGATGAGGCAATGTGTGGTCCACGAGGTCTTCAATAAACTTGATTGATCTTGAGTGGGAGACACTCATCTGATTCAGTACCTCCACACTTTCCTTCATCATCTCTAGCATTCTATCTTGCTCATGAAGCTTTTGGAGAATGATTAATAGCGTATCCTCGATACGTTTATTTTCATTGCTCCTAGACCTTTCTCACTCATAAGGAGGTATGTGCCTCATTTGGCTCTTGCACTGGTTTTCTACCTTTGAGATTTTGGTGGCTAAGTTGTTCAGCTAAGTTACCAGTGCAGCTAACTTATGTCACCCTCAACTTCATGGTTCGCCCCAGCTAACTTGCCACCACTTCCCTCAGCCATGCTCAGGGTTTATGCATTCAATAACTAAGAGAAAAACAAAATTAAAAATAAAATTAGTAAACTACGACTAAGAAGAACAAAATTCTACTAATATAAGAATTCTCAAATGACACCACTCCCCGGCAGCGGAGCCATTTTGATGTTTGCGTAATCAAGGACACAACTTCCGATGCAAGTGTCTAATATCGTGCAATAGTATAATAACCCAACCAAGGGTTGGGATCGTTCCCAAGGAAGTTGTTTTGAGAATTAATAGAAAAATAAAATTTAATTCTAACTAGTCGTAGCTAAAGACATTACTGATTGAAAATATTGTAAACTAAAGGGGACACAAGAGTGTCAATTAACAATTGGGTTTTGTCACTAGTAAGTAAAAACCAGCAAAATAAATAACGATTTCTAAGTAATGAGAGGGGATCCTTGGGATGTGACGGGAATACGGGTTAAGCTAGATTATTGGGTACATGTTTTTGATAGAAGATTCATAGAATAATTGTGACTAAGCTAAACTTTAAGGGGGATAAGCTCTCTCTCGAGCAACTTACCCCATTTTAAATGAGTTCCTCTCGGACACCCACTTGCCGCATGAAGACCACCCTACGCCTTAAACCACTCACTCTCTCGAGCTGACTGTTTGGACATGGGACTAGGGTTCACTCTCTCGAGTTGAACCTCATGTCGACCCACTCACATTGACCATTAATCTAGTGGTCTTAGTTTTACGACCTCTATCTCAAGCAAGCCGAAAACACATAAATAAACTTGTATTTGCTACTAAAATTCATTAAATTGATCCACAACCACTAAACGAAATCACATTTAAACTACGAATAGACTATCAGCAAACAAGACCCAACAATTATCTTAACCCATAATCGCTAAATCACACCCCAAAAATTGGGGGGTTTTACCCACACATCAAGAGATAGAAATTTATACCTAAATGAGCTTACCAATTGACCGAGTATATCCGACATATGTTCACTACAGAAAGTTTAAAGGGAATCCTACTTATCCAGATGCAATTAATTCTTGCTTGTAAAGTACACACACTTGTCTGTTTCTTTATCTTTGAGTCATTTCCCATTCATGCGGGGGATTGTTGGATTTTAAAAGGTGTGAATGGAAAATGAAGAATTTCAACTTTTATGAAGAGTTGTGATTTTTATAAAAAAAATTGACTTTTATGAAAGGTTGTGACCTTTCCGAAAGATTGTGACCTTTCCAAAAGATTGTGACTTTTCCAAAGGGTTGTGACCTTTCCAGTAAGGCACAATAAGAACCTTTTCACACTATCCTTTGTTTTCTATAAATTGAGGGATCTCCTCTCATTTTAAAAGAACTAATTTTCTGGACTTTTTCTACTGCTACTAAACCAAGTATTTTAACTGTATTTTACTGTCGTTGAGTGGTTCACTGACACTATGGTTTTAGGTACTGATACACCATTGAGTAAGATCATTCTATCCTGGGAAGATATATAACATTAACCTCGGGTACTTGAGGGGCATAATTTCCTTAAGGGGACACTGTGCATTCAGTGGGCTCAATTTTTTTCTTTGAGAAAAAATATTTTGTATATTGTTTCTAATCTGTTTCTGATTCTATTTTCTCTACTAGTTTTAATTTTCTAGTTTTGATAATACTCTTTAAACTTTGTTGTTTCTTACCAAGTTCTTCAAAGTTTTGTTATAATATCTTAGTAGTACAAGATGAACAACATGGCATAAATGAGCCAAACTTTTAATAGGTGGCATAAGTGAGCCTTTTTTGAAGGTTCGATGACATATTTGAGCCTTTTTCCTTTTTTAATTATTGTAAATTGTGGTGAGTGGTGCTATTGTGGTGATCTAGCTAGTATGTTAATTTAAAATGTTTAGAGATATTCGTTGAATTTGTAACGATTCAACTCAGGTAGTTAATTGTATACCGTTGATAATTTCATAAGTTAAAATTTTATGAGCCTGAAAGATACTATAATATGATCACATTTGTCTGAGGGGAATTGTTTAATAGACAAGTCTAGGTTTCTGTCTCAGTAAACCATTTGGGTTGTGGGTTGTTTGTAAAGATCAAAACTTTAACTTAATATCTTTCTTGTTCTCCTTTTTCCTCTTAAATAAAACTTAAGAATGTCATATATAAGTGTGTGGCATATGTATATGCAGCCGAAGATCATTTTGAGTAAGAGACCTAATGTATTTGTGAGCATTTTGGTTATATAGTTTTATCATCGAGTATTTGCTACCTTCAATCAATGTAGGTATTGGGAAAAATATTGTGTTATCAACTTGTATACTTATATAACATCCATACTCGCTAGGACGCATGCTATAATTGTTCAACTTCGTTAAACACAGTTGTTGCACTAGTGTGGACTACCTGCAAATTTGCTAAAATATCATATGAAATTATAAAGTGTAAAAGATTTGAAATTGATTGGCATAGGACAATGAATATATCGTTATCAATTGGGGAATAGATGACGACATTTTGAGTAATTACCTCAACAAATTTATGGTCTATAGAGGAGTTGGAATCTTAAAAATTCAATAGCATAAGCAAGAATGACATGCATTTGGGAAATGGAAAAGCTAAAAGAAAAAAAAAAGAAACTAAGCAATCAAATGACACACTTCCCAAAGGCATAAAATCAAGCAGCATCTGCACGTTTCAGCAACCATTTTCTGTGTCTCATGAAAATATATTTTTAATAGAGCTCTCACCAAATGGAATTTGTAATGGGTCAGTAGAGTCCCCCTCCCCTCCCCCATTTCTGACCCTAGAAAATGTGACCCCCAAAGAAAGAAGATTATATATATATAGGTCATGCAGCGTCGATTCTCCATGGGTTTATTATGTCTCTTAAATTGAGAAGAAATGTTTTATAAAAACATGGAAGGGCTCTGTTTTGATGAAGCAGAAAATCAGAAAAAAGTTTGTTAGTGAATGATGGTAATATATATTCTTGAATTTATAAGCAAAGTAGTGATAGGGTTAAACTCTATTGGCATGCAGCTCTTTTGGTGGCTCCATACAGCAGCTTGATCAAATATTTGGGCTGACATGCCAAAGGATAGTTGCCCTGTTACTATCTCATCTAAATCTAATTAATTACAAGCACGTCGACACTTGATATTAAATCACTGGTAAGTGATATGCATAAAGTATTGTTATACTACTTGTCTAAATTAACATCAACATAAATTAATTACCAATCTTTAATTAGACTCCGTGTTTTGGTGTAATTGTCAAGGGCAAAAGTTGTTCTTCCAACATCGAAATTGTCATTTGGAAAGAAGAATATGTCAAAAAGCCTATCATACACAAGAAGACACTATGAATCTATATATGGATATACCCAAATCTAAGGCTAAGATTAAGTATTCTGTATAAACAAGGAACCTAACTCATCAGCTCCTAATCTTCTCTTTCCCTATGATTTACTCCCTCCAATACAATTTGATTGAATGTGTAATCGAATGAAAGATCTAGTCATATTCCAGTAGGTGAGCAATGAATAAATACAATACATTAGGTGCTAACTAATGAAAGAAATTAAGAGGGATTCTATAAATTTTCTACCTAAATATAGCTATGTACATTACTAAGATTTAAGTCAATGTACATTATGTAACAATACTCCTCAAACTGGAGCATACATATTGATCAGCTTGTTATAGAAATATTCAATTCGAGTTTCATTCAGTGCATTTGTGAGCTAATCAGCTACTTGTTCTAATGTCTTCATAAAACATCCTACTGATTTTGAGAAGCATAAAATTAGGATATTCAATATGATAATGCAATCAGAAAAAGACGATGACTTGATTCTATATGATGAAGAACAATGTAACAATAATAGTTTTTTATGATGTTGAAGATGACAGTGTTGGTGATGAAGATGAAGTGATCAAGAAAGAAGAGTCTGAGAAAGAAAAAAAGAGTGATGTAGTTTTGATCATGTTGACAAGTAATGTTATTCTCCTACAAATAAGAAAACTGTATAAGTTGAACCTCTAAAGAAACACAATAATTGCAATGCAATTTAAGGGACAATGGAAAACATCACCACGGAGTTGAAGAAAGCATCTGAGATAGACTTGGTTCAACAATTAAATGTTGTTGATAAACAAGGAACACCAAGAAATAGGATACCAATGAACATGTCCACCAAACGTGTAGAAGTTGCTCTTTCTCATGTAAGATGACTTCATTGTGATTTTTATTTTGAGAAGCAGCTTGCAACAAAGTCACAAAGGTATTTTCTCAAGAAAATGGAGTCACCTAGGAATTAAAGTCTCAATCCCTCATACTTGCAATAACTCTATTGTAAGCACTCTCTATATTAACTCTATTGTAAAGACAACCAAGGCTAACTCTAGCCCACAAAATTACAAACATGGCTAACTTTAGCCCACAACACTGCAACCACGGCTAGCTCTAGCCCACAACTCAACTCTACAAGATAAGAGAGAAAGTAAAATACCTCAAAATACAAAGACTCAACAACCTAGAACTTAATGAAATCAGTTGTAAGGAATTGGTGACTTTGCAGATAGAATATGAAAATTTTGATTTCACCAAACTTGGGTTTTCATATGTTGGTATGTTGAATACATATGGAGGATGAGAGAAGTGAAAACTTTGACAATTTAACAAGAGAGGGAAACAACACCAATTTTTCTGCAGTGCTGCATTTCTATAACAGTGACAACAACTTTACAGTTATGGACAGTTGTGAGAGTTGACTCGTACAGATCATTCTGGTGCTTAACTTGTCCCTCATCAATTCCCATATGAAATCAGATCCCTCTAAAATATAGTTCAATAGATCAGCCCGGTGCGTATTTGGTCCCTCATCTCGTTCCTCGGCAAGTTTGTCAAATCATCAACACAATGCATTGGACTGCAGTGAATATGCATCATCAAAAACATTGATGGGTTAGCAATAATCACCTCTCTTATTTGTTTTAGGACTGACAATGCTTTGTCAATCAGTGTTGCAAAAATAATATAAAAAAAGGATTAGTACAACACCATCCATGAACCTTTACTGGAAAATTAGTATACCATACAAATCTTTTACAGTTTGGATCTATCATGGAGTAAAATAATATATTGCAGATTAGGAATATTCCAAATATGTCATCATGAAATCTTTGTTGTGGTCAACAAATATATAGTAGCAAACAGTACAACATTGTGTTTAACAAACCCGAATTGCTCACTATATTGATAAGAGAACTAAATAGCGATTATAATTTTAGAATACTAATGATATACAATGGAGTTATGAAAATAACAAGTAACTAACGATAGATGTAACACCTCGGATTCGAGAAGATGGAAAAAATGCAGCTTTCCAGGATCTGGCGTCAGGACCAACGGAAGCCACCGATGAACCGTGTGTCAGACCACGGACTGTAGGTGGGCATCATTGGATTCCATACCTAGGGGTCTCTGATCCCACCCACGACCAACCAGTATGATCCGTGGTTGGACCTACGGACCGTAGGTCTGGCCATAGGTGAGGGTCAACAATTATTTAGAGAAAAATGGCTTTTGGGTCAACTTCAAACAGTCATATATTTTAGTACAAAATGACTTAGGTGACCCAGAACCTATAAAATTAAAGACAATTGAATCCTCTTTCCAATGTAACCGAGTTTGCTAAAATGCAAGCTCGGAGTAAGAAATTATACTCGTTTTAGTGAAGCCCTGTTGAGCAGAGCAGCAAACCACGATCCAGTTGACAGGCGGTGGTTCAAACGACAGCCCTTCAGTCCCCTCGTGAGTGGCACTTCGTCAGCTTTAAGCCAGGGTTGTTTTTGTCTTTTCCCCTATACTAAAGTATAAATTCCTATGAATAGTGGATATGAACTTTCTTATGATTACTATTGAAATTGTCAAATCAATATCCGTAAACACCTATAACTATTTATAAAGCTCGATATAGATAAGGTAGTGTGGCACCTCTCTATGGTCTTCAATTAGATTTATCATTTTCCTTTTTTACACTTTTTTCTCATTTCAAAATTAATTGTTATATGTAAAAATAAAAATATTACTGTTAAAATCTCTTAGTTACACCTCTTAAGCATAGTCCCCCCCCCTCTTTAATAGTGTGTATATAGTTATATTGTATTGTTGGAGTTCCTGCTCTTAATAAAATACTAGTTTCTTGGCACGTGTGTTGCATGTGATTACCACTTCAGAAAATATATGTTATAGTAAATAGTATTGCTTATTTAAGCGAAGATTTGAATAATAAGATTTGCATACTTGCAGCCCGGCCAATTCAATTTGATATGCCCCCTTCTATAGGTAATTACTCAGGAACTCCACCTAAGAATTTGATTCAGGATAGCCAGGGAGCCGCACCTTCGACGGGCAGCAGGCCATCTTTTGATCGCACTTGTTATAATTATGGAGAACCTAGTCATATAAGGAGAGATTGTCCCTACCCGTGCATGTTGGATTCCACGCAGCAACAGACTAGAGAAGTGGTACCCATGGGCAATGGTAATAATGGTCAAGAACGTCCAAAAGGTGGGTGAGGAGGAAATCAGCGAGGCTGTGGAGGTTAGGGAAATGGTAACACAAGCAGAGGTAAGGTGCACCCAGGCAGGAAAGTCTCCCGTCATGATGATGGGGCTCAGTGTTATGCCTTTTCGGGCAAGACTGAGGCCGAGGCGTCTGATGTAGCGACCACAGGTATTATTCTTATTTGTGACCGGATGGATAATGTGTTATTTGATCTGGGTTCTACTTATTCTTATGTGTCCGTTCAGTTTTCCTTGGGTTTTGATATGATTTGTGATATACTTATGCCCTCATCCATGTTTCTACCCCAGTTGGAGAGTCTGTCATAGTCACTCATGTCTATCGTGCTTGTCTTATCTTGTTTATGTGTTTTCAGACTTGGGCTGATTTGGTGAATTTTGATATGACTGACTTTGATGTAATCTTAGGCATGACTTGGTTGTCCCTATATTATGTTGTGCTTAATTGTAACACCAAGCTTAAGACTCTAGAAATTCTGGGTAGGGAAAAGTTAGAGTGGGAAGGGGTGTACAAGCCTAAGCCAACTAAGATCATATCCTCCATTCGGGCTAGGAAACTGGTGGGGCAGGGTTGTTTGGCTTATTTGGCTCATATTTGGGATGTTGAGGTTGAGTCTCCCTCTAAGGATTTTATTATTTATTGTGATGCTTCCCATTTGGGTTTGGGTTCTGTGTTAATGCAGGATAAGAATGATATAGCTTATGCATTGCGACAATTGAAGGTGCATGAGAGGAATTACCCAACACATGATTTAGAGTTAGCAGCGGTAGTGTTTGCTCTTAAGATCTGGCGACATTATCTCTATGGTGTCAAGTGTGAGGTGTTTACTAATCATCGTAGTTTGCAGCATGTGTTCACTCAAAAGGGTCTGAATTTGAGACAGCGAATGTGGATGGAACTACTCAAGGATTTTGACGTGATCATCTTGTATCATTCGGGTAAGGCTAATGTAGTGGCAGACGCACTAAGTCGGAAGGTGGTGAGTATGGGTAGTCTAGCTTGCTTGAGTGTATCCAAGCAACCTTTGGTTAAGAAAATTCAAACCTTGGTTATGTCACGTTCATTGAGGAGATCAAGGCCAAATAGTTTGAGGATGAGAATTTGAATGAGATCAGAAAGAAGACATTGTCTGGAAAGGCACAAGATGCGACTTTAGATGCGGAGGGGGTGCTCAACTTTAAAGGAAGGATTTGTGCTCCTCGAGTAGATGACTTGATTCAGAATTTGTTGACAGAATCCCATAGTTCGCGGTATTTTATTCATCCGAGTGTGACCAAGAAGTACCGAAATTTGAAGCGACTTTATTGGTGGCCTGGTATGAAGAAGGATATAGTAGAATTTGTGGCTAAGTGTCAAAATTGCCAACAAATAAAGTACGAGCATCAAAGGCCTGCAGGTTTGCTTCGGCGAATGCCAATTCCGAAATGGAAGTGGGAAAGGATAGCTATGGATTTCGTAGTTGGTCTTCCCAAGACCTTGGGGAAGTTTGATTCTATTTGGGTAGTGGTTGACAGATTGACTAAGTCAACCCATTTTATTCCAGTCAGAATAGAATATAATGCACAACAATTGGCTAAGTTGTATGTAAAAGAGATAGTAAGGTTGCACGGGGTGCCCCTTTCTATCATCTCAGACCGTGGTATGCAGTTCACATCCAAGTTTTGGAGGAAATTACATTATAAAATGGGACTCAATGTTGTTAGACAAAGACCTCCACTAGGAACCGATTGTAATTCTTGATCGAGATGTCCGGAAGTTGAGGACCAAAGAGATACGTCCATGAAAGTTCAATGGAAGCATCGTCTAGTTGAAGAAGCTACTTGGGAAACCGAGAAGGACATGCGAGAAAAGTATCCCTAGTTGTTCGACGATTCAGGTATTACTTCACTCTTACTTTAGCCTATTTTTCCTAAGTTGTCACTCGGGGACGAGTGATGGGTAAATTGGTATCTATTGTAACGACCTATTTCTGTTGTTATAGAAAAGCCAATGGAGAAAACCTTTGGGCTGAAAAACCTTTTCATAGTAACTTGAAGATTCCTAGCCTAGTCCAGATTTGGACGGAATCTGAGTCAGTCAGGTCTAGGGAAATCTGGTAGAAAATGGGGGATCTATTAATGTATTCGATCACATGAGTGGATAGCTAAGACGTTAAGGAATTCGTACAACTTTACAGAATCAAATTCGGGCGAGTATAACTCATGAAACTGATCTTAGCGTGAACGGATAGTTTATGAGTGTCATGGGTTGAAGGTGTGTTGTGAAATGGGAGTTTGGAACTCTTAATTTGACTCACTAGTTCCATGCAAGCCGCCAGGGCGGGATTATTTCTGCCAGGGTGGGGCCACTTTGGCGGGATAGGGGCCGCCATAGCGGGTCAGTCGGGAATTAAGTCGGAAATAAACCCCGAAAAACACCATTATTCTACAAATTTCGTTCTTAAGAGTTAGGAGACGAACCAGGGCGAATTCTTGATAGTTTTCACCATTCTTGAGGCTAAATGTAAGGTTTTTACTCCCTAAATCCATTTTTTGATCCGTAGAATGTAAATTCATGGGTAATTATTGTTGGAGGAGGGTTTTGGAACTATTTTGATGGTGGGATAAAGCCCTAGCTGCATATTAGGATCATGGGTTTGGCCTACGGTTGATGATTTTGATTGTAATCCGGGTAATTAGGCCTCGTTTATTGATCTTTGCATTGAATTGCTTGTTTGTAGACCAAGAACAAGCGAAAAGAATGCGGAAAGGGAAGAATCAAGTAATTTTTTTTATTATTAAGTTACATTTTATTTATGTCACTACTTAACCCACCGGGCCGTGCGGGCACCTACATACTACCACCTAAGTAGGAGAACACTCATATCCCAACAACTTAAAACATGCGGGAAATTAAATAAACGGAAATAACATAGTAAAGGAAATCTTTATTAAAAACCTTTAAAACAATTTTGAATTAAGACTCGTGAAGGAACTAACACTCCCAAGGATCTAGTCTAAACAGGTACAAGAGCTAATAACAGTACAACTGGACATGATAATTAAAAGACACAGCTCCCACCATGCAGAAGGAAGAATAGAAGTTGCTTGAGATTTTCTTCGTCTTCACCTAATGAGTCTTCACCTAATGAAACCTCACCAATTCTGCAATCAGACTATGTCAAAAAACATAGCAATAGTAATATCAGTACAAACACACGTACTGGTAGATATCATCGGTCAACCCGACGCCCACCGCATAATAAAAGAAACCAACTAGTAAGATCATGAAATAAGCCACTCGCTTCTCCACCTTCACCCTCTCTTGAAATACCCCCAATATACACTAGTACTATGACTCCTAACATCCTTCTCAATCAACCTACCTACTAGGTACTTGATCATAGCCTACTCGTTCTGACATCTTAGCAATTCCCCAATTACACCCACAAACATTATAACTAACCGCTCACTTCGTACCCTTACTCCCTCGTCACACTACTCAACCATGGTCACATAGTACACTTCATAAAACTTCCTTACCACTAAACCCAAATCTCTTCCTCCAAGGTGAAGTCCACCTACGCATATTTCACCACATACACTACATGTACTTTCCGCCATTATGATACACGAACAACCCTTACTATCCATTTCTATCCCCTTGAACACTTTACCCATCCGCTATACCCTACAAGTTCGCTAAACACACAGAACAATCAAATATATGCCGTCATAACCTTTACCACTAAGTGCAACATATATAAATCAACACCGCCATATAATCACATTCACCTATCGAACATATACAATATCATCAACATGTACGAACAATGAACAACTTCACATTTCCTCAAAATACATAATTATCACAAGTCATTGGTCCTCTCATGGAACCAAACCCAAAATAGTTAGCATACCAAAACGTGGTATCCGATCCAATGATTATGCCAGAATGTGGCAACCGATCCTATAATTATTCCGGAACATGGCAACCGATCTAAGTTAGTTATTCCGGAACGTGGCAACCGATCCAAGTAAGTTATGCCGGAACATGGCAACCGATCCATTCAACACACAACAATCGCAATCACAAGTATATACATAACATCATACATTTAAGTCTTGATTTCATGGTAACCATCATTCATTTATCTCCTTACAACAAGTGTGATCAATAATGCAACATTATATACACACAGGTATTATAATGAAGCAAGAACAAACGTATTCACACAAATATTTGGATTATTCATCAGTACACATCATACAACCCTAATTCGACCATAATCAACCCTATTCATCTTCTAAGGCTTCTTTCTAGGGTTTAAATCAATAATCATTCCGTGCACGAAGGCCTACGCATAAATCCTACCATCGATTCACATATATTACGCAGTAAGCACAGATTTAAACTACTCAATTCATAAAACCTATCCTACCTGGGCGCCAAGAAGCTGCACGGAGTTTGGTCCTTGATTCTTGTTTTCCGGGCTTCGTGACGGTGAATTTGGCCAAGAGTCCGCAAGACCTCACCATCCTCACGCTTGAAATCTCCTTCTCCTTCATTCCCATGTTTAGAGCAGCTTTTTTGAGGTCTCTAGGGTGTTTTACGACTTATTTAGGTATTTTAGAAAGATGGAGAAATTAGGATTTCTCGTAATTTATGTTCTGCCTCGCCTATCCCGCTCTGATGCCAACTTATCCCGCGTTGGCGCCACTGCCCTAGCGGCAACTACCCCACTCTAGCGGTACAGTGGCCCAGAATTTTCAAATTTTTGTTTCTCCTACCTAATGACGGTTTGGGTCGTTACAATAGATACCAATTTACCCCTCGTTCAACCCCGAACGACTATTGCACGGACAATCACACACCTATTTCCGAGTACTCAACTCAACTAATGAATAGGGCCGTCACGGAACCACGACCACAAATGGTGACTTTTCAACTAGTTGATATAAGTAAGGTACTATACCCAAGGACCAGAAGAAAATTGAGACAACACACAAAGAATGAAAGTGTTTAAACTACACAGTCTGGCCCGCCAAGGCGGGAGCCCTCCCGCTGAGGCGGGGCCGCTGTGGCGGGGCCGCTGTGGTGAGAGATCTCCCGCTGAGGTGGGAGATCGGGGGCAGTAAAGGGGGGAAATAAGATCATTTCTTTATTTCTCCCCAAACTCACCCCAAACCTTCAAAACACTCTCTACTTACTTCACTTCGATCATCCAGATTAAGGTAAATTTTCGCTTTCCTTCGCTCTTTACTTCATTGCTTGATTAATGATAATTGAATGATGACTAACTGATCGGAAATAGAAAATTTTTGGGGTAGTTTTCGAAATTGAACTAGGTTGCTTGATTTGTTAGAAAAACATAGTATGGTCACTTCCCTTACATCCCCAACGTCTCCACAACGTTCTGGGCGTAAGGATTTCGTATAAACATGATTAAATCTATACAAAAATGGGTGGGGGAAGTTGAAGGGTCTCTTGGTGCAAAACTCTAATTTAGGCCCCATTTAGGCATTATTTTGTCGAAATACTGACTTATTTACGTTCTAAGGTAGTTAAATAACTTTGATCTACTAAAATTCTATCGAAAAAGAGGTTTTGGGATGAAGAGACGCCATAACAACGCCTGTTGTTCGTCCCAGATGAAGGCCGCTCTGGCGGCCTTCATCCCGCTATGGCGGCCTTCATAATCCCACCAAGATGGGATTATGTCCGTTGTAGCAAGATACGCCAGGCAGTGGCCTGCCCCTTAACACGTAAATTTCTCTCTTTTTATTTTAACCTCATCCAACTATCCTATTGTGTTCTAACTTACATTCAACTTACTGCAAGCTCTCTAATGGCAGGTCAAAATGAAGAACACTTACCCTTCATCCGATTTCCCGATGTCGCGAGTCGGGAAATGAATCATGATAATAGGAACACAGGGTTCTGTTGTGAGAGGGGTTTTGTACTGCACAGGCTAGAGAAGAAGGCGCCTGCATTTCATGTCCGGCTGATGGAGTTCGGATGGGCTCCACTGACTCAGGCTCCCCCAGATGTACGTTCCACTTGGGTGAGGAAGTTCTATGCCATCCTCCCTACCTTCTTCTGGGATGACTCTTACCCTGTCATTCGAGTCCGGGGAGTCGACATACCCTTGAATGCCACCGCCATTAATGAAGTGTTAGAGTTGTCCGATGTCTCAAATGCGTAGTTTGAGGCCAAGCTAAGGGAGATGGATCTGGAGTGGCTGAGAGACACTCTGGTTGAACCTGCGCGCCGGGATCAGGTATACTGGGCTACTGCGGAGGGTATTGCTAGCACGGATTGGTCACCTGATGCTAAGAGGTGGCTACACTTGGTGACTAGGAGGATCCACCCGTCGGGCAACCGCACAGACATGAACTTTCCTCGGGCTCTGGTGGCGGCATGCGCTATACAGGGCATTCAGTTAAATGTGGGGGCTCAGATCATTTTGGAGTGGAAGATGTTCTACCGGGGTAACAAGAAGGCTTTTTTTCTACCAGGACTCATCACTGCGTTGTGCAAGCGGGTGGGAGTGCCAGTTTTTGACGCCGATGAGGTACTTTATATGGATCCCCCCTTTCACCCTCTTTTGGTCAGATAGGGCTCTACTTCTAGGAGCAAAATGAGAAGGACGAGCAGGGCTAGCAGCAGTAAGGCGTTCGTGGATTCGGACGACGAGGACCCACTCTCAGGTGCACGGGTCGAAGAGGATCTGGAGGCTGTCTGGAAGAGGATGGGAAGCGTATATGCCGACTTCACTACGGTTCCACCCAGCACTTCCCTAGAGGTCGAGATGCTCCGTCGCCAGCTGCGCCAGGAGAGGAGGAAGGATGTGGAGAGGGGTCGCCTGATGGCCCAGATGTGGAAGACTATTAAGGCTATCTTTTCTTGTGTTGCCCTTGGCAAGGAGATTCCCCAACTCGATCCAAAGAACTACACGCAGTTCCATATGCTGAATGAGGCCTGGGCATGCATGATACCCCCAGAGGACCTTGACTCCGACGTGGACACTACCTAGTCTGAGGGTTCCTGATCTGACTTATTATTTCACCCATTTTTGGTTTGTAAATTTTATACCACTGTTTTTATCTTTCGCTTTCCTAAGTTTTTGTAGCACATGGATGCTCGTTTTTGTTGTCTGATGCAGCCATATATTTAAGTTTTAAGGTTTTATAATCTCTCTATTTATGTTGCTGAACACTATTTGGGGTTGCAGGGATTTGTTCGGATCCCATTTAGGGTCCTATCGGGTAGTTTAGAAAAACAGGGGAGGTAGGCTGAGGTTCTGCCTCGCCTCATCCCGCTCTGGCGGGGGAAATCCCGCTCTGGCGGTCCAGCCCTGGCGGAATTAATTCCGCCCAAGCGGTCAAAATGGGAACAGAACCTGACCAAGATTTTTTTCTAGGGTTCTTCTCTTTTCTAAATTCTACAAAGGTTCCCAGATTTACCAAACATCTTTAGGATATTTCTCGGAGCTAGTAGAAATCCTTGACTATTCTAAGTTCAATCCCATAATACACGAACCAATTCGTTTTAATAAATTTCACACCACATCCCTAGGATACACCCAGACATTCACACAATTATTATTTGTTTGCGACGCACGTCCAGATTCTCTTTTACGAATCACCTGGTAAATTAGCTAGACCATCGCACCAACTTAGTTCTGACTTTCTTTTCGCAACGAGCTTCACGACACTCAAGCATTTACAACTTGCATAACTTCAATCAATTAGTCAACACAGTGCACATATTCAAGGTTCAAGCACATAGTATAATACACATAATTACCTCATCATATTCAAGCATTTACAACTTCACATTCACAGTAAATTCAGAAAACAAGAAGTACACACTCTCACATTCAAGTAGCAACTCAAGACAAGTCCAAATTTTTAATTAGTTATTTCGCTCCATGGATGACCATTACTTATCATCCACGCATTTTACACCGCCCCTAGGGCCAGATACCAATTGGAACCTTCCTAGTTCCAATTTGCCTTGCTTGTGTACCTTCAGTCGTGACCACAACTTTCGGTTCACGTTGTTGAGATACCAATTGGAATCGGGAGATACCAATTGGACTCAACTAATACCACAAGTGACACTTCGCACGAAAGGAGAGAATGAGTGGAACAATTTCCTAGAATGCTTCCTAGCTTCCTAAAGATTAGATGTGGACGTCAACACACCAATCCGCAGGAGTCTAGTCCATATTTTTCTCTTGTACTGGGAGACTGGTAACCTAGGCTCTGATACCAATTTGTCACAACCCAACCCACTGGGCCATGCGAGCACCTACATACTACCACCTGATTAAGAGAACCCCCATATCCAACAACTTAAAATATGTGAGAAATTAAATAAATGGAAATAACATGGTAACGGAATTCTTTATTAAAAACCTTTAAAACAATTTCGAATTAAAACTTGTGAAGTAATTAACACTCCCAAGGATCTAGTCTAAATAGGTACAAGAACTACTAAGAGTACAACTAGACATGATAATTGAAAGACACAGCTCCCACCATGCAGAAGGAAGAATAGAAGTTGCTTGAGATTTTCTTCGTCTTCACCTAATGAAACATCACCGATCCTGCAACTAGACTATGTCAAAAGACATAGCAAGAGTAGTATCAGTACAAACACACGTACTGGTAGGCATCATCGGTCAACCCGACGCCCACCGCATAATATAAGAAACCAACTAGTAAGATCATGAAATAAGCCTCTCGCCTCTTCACCTTCACCCTCTCTTGAAATACCCCCAATATACACTAGTACTACGACTACTAACATCTTTCTCAATCAACCTACCTACCAGGTACTTGATCATAGCCTACTCGTTCTGACACCTTAGCAATTCCCCAATTACACCCACAAATATTGCAACTAACCGCTCACTTCGTACCCTTACTCCCTCATCACACTACTCAACCATGGTCACATAGTACACTACATCAAACTTCCTTACCACTAAACCCAAATCTCTTCCTCAAAGGTGAAGTCCACCTACACATATTTCACCACATACACTACATGTACTTTCCTCCATTACGACACACGAACAACCCTTACTATCCATTTCTCGCACCTTGAATACTTTACCCTTTCGCTATACCCTAGAAGTTCACTAAACACACAGAACAATCAAATATACGTCGTCATAACCTTTACCACTAAGTGCAACATATATAAGTCAACATCGCCATATAATCACATGCACCTATCGAACATATACAATATCATCAGCATGTATGAACAATGAACAACTTCACATTTCCTCAAAATACACAATTATGACAAGTCATTGGTCCTCTCATGGGACCCAAACCCAAAACAGTTAGCATACCAGAACGTGGTATCCGATCCAATGATTATGCCATAACATGACAACCGATCCCATAATTATGCCGGACGTGGCAACCGATCCAAGTTAGTTATGCCGGAACGTGGTAACCGATCCAAGTTAGTCATGCCGGAACGTGGTAACCGATCCAAGTTAGTTATGCCGGAACGTGGCAACCGATTCATTCAACACACCACAATCGCAATCACAAGTATATACAAAATCTCATACATTTAAGTCATGATTTCATGGTAACCATCATTCATTTATCTCCTTACAACAAGTGTGATCAATAATGCAATATTCATATATACACAGATATCATAATCAAGCAACAACAAACGTACATCACACAAACATAGAATCACAACCATCACCTACAATGGATTATTCATCAGTACATATCATGCAACCCTAAGTCAACCATACTCATCCCTAATTCATCTTCTAAGGCTTCTTTCTAGGGTTTAAATCAATAATCATTCCGTGCATGAAGGCCTACGCATAAATCCTACCATCGATTCACAGATATTACGCAGTAAGCACAGATTTAAACTATCTATATTTATATATATATAGATAAATAAATAAATAAATATAATATAGAAGATATACTAAATTTTATATTTTAAGTTGGAGGGCATTATAATAGTTTAACATTCAACTTAGAGAGTTCATGATTTTAAGATAGTATAGATAGGTAGATAGATTAATATAAAACATGTGTCTTTTACACACAAAATATGTCAGTATATGGTGAACTCTTTTCATTATTGAACAATCTTATTTTTGAGGCACAATCAATACCCTTTAAAATGTAAATTGTTCAAAACTATGAGTTAAGAAAATGGAAATGCATTTTATTTAAAATGGTTGTTTACATTGAACTAGCACCCTATTAGTAAACTTACTTTTATTTTAAGAAAGCACAAATTCTAAGTTGATTAAGTGTCAGACAAACGATTAGCTTAAAGTGGATGATTTAGTCAAAGGGGAACATGCAATGATTAGAAAATTAATATCTTACTATGACATTTACGATAGTAAAATATGAATGATAAGTGGTAGGTTGAACCCATCAATGGCCCCTTAAAGTTGGCACCAACTTTCACTTAGACACTTCAACTGAGATTTGTTCATTTTAGACACCTTATGACGTGTCCCACTGTGTCATTTTGACATTTGTTTAACAATCAGCAAAAGTTAAAAAAATGTGTGTTATCCACTCGCGAATGACATGGCATGATGACAAATTAAGAGAAGACATGTGTCAATTTGGTTAAAAAAGTAAAAATTTAATTATAAGAAAAAGAAAGAAAAACCATTTAAACTTATATTTTAAAAATATTTCAATAAGAAAAGACTTCATTTTCTAGGAAGTCATTTCAATGACTTATATCTAAAAAAATCCCCGGAAATTGGAGTTCCGCCGAAAAAATTGAGGAGATTTAGATCCATTTTTTTTTCAATGACGTCTCATATTTTCTTTTATAACTAATAATTCATTCTAAATAAAATATGTTTTGGCGGAAGAGAGGCAAAGAGAGAGAGAAAGATAGTAACAAAAATGGTGGATCTCCATCTTTTTCGGTGAGGTAGTGATGTTATTTTTTAGATCTAATTATTTTTTTTAAAAATAGTTTTTGTAAGTTATTTCAATCAGTTTATGATTCTTTTTTAATCTTTTTCAATGAGTATATGATATGATTCTTTTTGTTTTACTCAAAATCAGTACATAATGGTGGTGAAAGGTGAAGGAGAAAGAGGGTTGCTGCAGGGAAATTCTTCTAGCCTGCAGAACGTGGGTTCAAAAACCGGTAGGCACAGCTTTCTGGGATTAATTTCTAAACGTTTGTTTATATAAAAAAATTTAAAAAAATAGAAAATCGGTAAGCAAATAGTATTTGTGTCGTAATAATTTTAAAAAAAAAAAATCGGTAAAGGATTAAATAAAAACATGTGTGGGTTTATATAAAAAACAAAAAGTTGGTAAATGGTAAAAAAAAATGAAAATAGTATTTGTGTCGTACTCCAAAACAATATCTGACTATTGATTTCTACTCACATTCAAAAAGTTTAACTCAATTTTTTTCTCCAAAAGTTAGAGTTCTTGTGAAGTTAAGCTTGATATTACGTGTGGCTACTGCAGCCATGGAAAGATCTTTTTCCTCTATGAAGTTCATTAAAAATGACTTGCGAAGCAGAATTTGTGATGACTTTTTAAATGATTGTTTAGTTTGTTATATAGAAAATGAATTATTTGAAAGTATACCTAATGATGTGATCATTGATCGTTTTCAAAATATGACACCTCGTCGAGTGTAGTTGTAATGATAGTGTTTATATTTATATAATGTTTAAGTAATTCATCGTTTTTAGTGAATTAAATACTTGTATTTGTTCGTTAATTTGATGATTGTTACTTTAGGTTAAAATCGTTGTTCTTTTTAAAAATTTAGAATCCACTGAC
>JAJOOO010005528.1:0-15145 GCA_029582685.1 Solanum piurae | reverse complement strand
GTGAGCCTTGTACATGTTAACATATTTTTCTTGATGATCAATCTGCAATAGAAATTAGCATTAGGATATCTTACAGTTTTAAAAATCAATAGATATCTAAGTGACACTCATAATTATGTATTTGAATATGTGCAGAGAAGTTGATACCAGAAATTTTTTTATGTAATCAAGCAAAGCCAGATGAGAAAGAGTACTCAAGGACTCTTAACATCTTACAGAATCAAAGATAAAAAATTTCTGGTCACAACAACCTGACACGTTGATGTTCCTTAAAATGTAGCTTTTTTCTGTCAGATGGAAAAATAATTTTTGATTAATCCTAATAAGTATTTTGAGATTGATACCTCAGAAATTTGTAGGAGAAATAAATGTATATAGTTGATCAAGGTAAGGGAGAAAGAGCGATTGTTAAAAATAATAATCATAATTATACGTCTAATCTTTTTTTTTGGGGGGGGAGCACATTTGGACATTGGACTGCTTCAGAATCTACAAGTGATTTTCTCTGCATATAGAATAATGTTAAATTCTACTCTCGATCAAAGCATTAACACACAATAAAATTATAAAAGTAAGAGTACACAATTATTTTGTTATATTTCATGAATTCAAAAAATAATTATATTATTTTGACTATAAATATTATTATTTTAACTGTCCTATGAATGATAGCCTTCTTCCTAAAGAAACAAGTTGAAAGAAAAAAATCTCAACAAAAAATTATCTTCTTTCTGATAGAAGGATGTCAAAGAAGTAGTATCAATATCAAATATGTGCATTTAAACAAGAAATTTTAAGTGAAAAGTGCATCTAAGACTGACAAAACTAGCTTACAACAAGAGTCCCTCCCCTTACAAAAATTCACAACAGGAGGGATAAATAAAAGTTTACAAATCATCAAAACCAAAAACTATACCAACAAGAAAGATTGAAAAATAAGAAAAGAAAAAAAAAACTGCTAACTTCAATTCTGGTGTTAGAATTTTCATCTAGCTATACATCCCAACCATCCATCCGACGGTTAAATTCCGACTTACGATTGGTTATGCTTCCATACATTTCAGAGAATTTTTGAAGGCAACTGCTCAGAGGAACAAAGCATGGACACTAATTTGCAAAAAGGAACAAAGTGAGCTGAAAGAACGAAGAAATGAACGCCTGGTGATCGCCGAGTCCCTTTGGCGAGTTGCCGAATGCCCACCATCTCGCCTAAAGTTCCAGTGTGCTAAACCCTGAAGGAGAAAATCAATTTGGCGAGAGAAAGGAGTAGTCGGCGTGTCGCCGAGTGGTTCCGCGATGCAGTGTGGGATCGCCCAAAGTTACAGAACTTGAGGATGTTGAAGGCCAAAGTGCAAAGGCGATGGAAATGACCAAAGGGCGGATCGCCAAGCTGATCGGCGATCCCGACTTACTGCGCCGAATGGTCATTCGCAACATATTTTTGGCGCCTATAAATAAATTTTCAAACATTAATCTAGAGAGCTTTTTATCATAAGTTTTATCATATTTTTGGAATTAGTTTTGAACTCTCAGAATTGAGACTAATAGTTTTCCTTAGCTTTGAAGAAATTGAAGATTTTTACATTTGAGAAATTGAAAGTGGGTCTTTGAGATTCTTCAATTTAGACCTTTGTAAAGACGAAATTAATCTTACCCAGTTGATGGAAACACAATTTGGTAACGCTTTTTTTCTTTTTATGATGTCTAGCTAAAACCCCAATTCTTGGAGTGTGATTATGTGATTATGGGTTGATTTAGCTTGTGGGTATTGCTGATTGTTAGTTTAAATGTTGTTTAGAAGTGATTTCAATCATTAGTCGTGGTTTAATTTAAAGAATTGTAATTGCAAATGCAGTTCTACATTCGTGTTTTTGGCTTGTTCGAGAGAGAGGGGTTTTAAAACCAAGATTATTGACTAATGGTCTGTGGATATTGGGTTGTCATGGGTTCAGCTCGAGAGAGTGAACCCAAAACCATTTTCCACACATTCAGCTCGAGAGAGTGAATGGACTAAGGCGTAGGTTGTTCTTATTTGCTTGCTTGTTGGTGTTCGAGAGAAACCGACTCGATTTAGGGTAAATTGTTCGAGAGAAATTTTACCTCCTCTATAGTCTAGCATATTCACTAACATACAACTATTTTCTAACAGTTGTAATTACCCGTTTGTCTAAATTAGCCTATAATCGAATCACAATCCCAAGAAACCGTCTCATTATTGTTATTACTTGTTATTTGTTGCTGCTGTAGTTGATAATTTGAAACCAAAACCCCCTTTGTTACCTGACATTCGTGTCGCCCCCTGATTTGAATTATGTTTTTCTTCGATAATGTCTATTCCTATGGCAGATTAGAACATATTCATGCTTTTCAATTGATTCTCAAACATGTACCGCTCCCTGTGGGATTCAATCCCAACTCATTTAGTTTAGTTATATACTGACTAACGATCGTTGACGCTTAGAATCGTATGAAGTGTCTTTGATAACGTTATTCAATCACAGTGACAACAAACTAATCAAAACATCCATTCAAGAAATGATCATGTTCCAAATTAGATGTTACGGCAGAATAGAGAGTTATAATACTACATCAATATCTCTTTCTCACTTTTCAGTTCAAACTTCTAAGCAAAAGATCGAGATCAACTTAAATCTATGTAGAAATTTTTTCTTTAGGTGATGCACACGAAAAAATTTGAGATCTCAGTGAAACAATGTAATCTTGTGTTAAGAAGTTACTAATCAAGAAACTGTTGATCTATTAGTATTATCTCGAACACCGGGGAGTTGGCTAACAAAAGCTTGATAAACTGCATCTTCTTCGTATAAAATTTTCTAGCTTAACTTCCTCGAGGTGATCAAATGTCATGTCCGACAAACTTTTGAGTTCAAGTGATTCTTCAGTATCACTATCGTCTTCATCGAAAACCTAAGAAAGATAACACGAAGTCAACTCTCAAATTATTGAGAAACCAAAAAAGTACGACAAATGACCCCTATAAGGAAAAAAAGAGTTAAAGCACTACAAACCAACATATCAAAATATTTCAAATATGGGAAGCTTCTTATCAAGAAAAGAACGTATGAGAGCTTATGTGATTCCACCAACAAAATCTCAGGCAAGTGAAATCGTTTGACATTATCAGGATTAAAGGGAAGTTTCGTTGGTGCTTCATATCCTTCTTCACTTATCTTAGTTCTTTGTTGAAGAAGAATATGAAGCACCAACAAGGCTTCCCTTTAATCCTAACAATATCAAACGATTTTACCTGCCCGATATTTTGTTGGTGGAATCATATAAGTTCTCATATGCTCTTTGCTTATAAGAAGTTTCCTATATTTGGAATGTCTCGAAATGAAGGTTTGTAGTGTTTTAACTCTTTTTTTCCTTAATTACTGGTGATTTATCGTACTTTTGTATCCTCAAAATCTGAGAGTTGACTTCTTATTATGTTTCTTAGATTTTCGATGAAGATGATAGTGATACTGATCGAATCACTTGAACTCGAAGTTTTTCGGACATGACATTATATTCCTGCCTTTTGTTTCAGATTCCTCTTTGTTTCATAGAGCTCAACCTACAAAGAAAAATAATGGATATTTTCATGTAGTTTCAGTTTACTTCTACTAAAATCTGCTCATTTTAAATAATAAAATAAATAAACATAAGAAGTTGTTTCATTTTCTAGATTTAGAACATCAAATCAATAATTTTACTAGTATTAAAATTCGTAAATCCTAAGAAACCTATGTACCTATAGCATAATGCTGACCGAAAAGAAAAAGTAATAATTTTTAAAAAAAATGATAATGTAAATTTTGAATAACTTTTATGAGTGTTTTAATCATAGGGCACTTTTTGGACTCTTCAAGTCTTCGGCCTTAATCTAGAATAAGCAATTTAGCCTTTAACTATTTAGAGAAATTGAGAAAGTGATTTTATAATTTTATGAAAAGCAAACAGGTTCTATACATATAACAAGAATTTGCAAAACATTTGTCAAGGATCACAAACTAGCCAGATCATTGTCACTTAGGGTGTTCCTGAATAGACAAAAAGAAGAACTTAGAACTGATGTTAGAATTCACGAAAACAGTTTATAGAAAAGCAACAGCATGAAATCGGATTGAGAAGAACAAAAGGGGAAGACTATAGGACAAAATTGAGCATATTATATATATATATATATAAACACACACACGCTCATACATCAAAATAATAAAAAATATAAATAGATTGGTTACAGATTTACCTATAATCATGGGGAAATGGAATGAAGTCCGACGAATTGGCACTATTAGGATTTTTTTATTGTACTAACAGTGAAGCCTAGAAAATGAATTTCGAAGAAGAATGGAAAATTTTTGTTCCTTTTCTTAAGACTACTATGTGTATTGAGTTTCTAACTTCACACATAATACTCAACTTTTTGTGTACGTTCTACACTTCTACCTATGACGGGTACATATAGTCAAATCTTACGTATATTTTATGCTCCTATTTTTTATTAGATAAATAGACATTTAATTCTTTTTTGACCTTTGACTAGATGTATTGTTGTTGTAATACGACTAATGGTTTGCGTAAATTCTACACTCCTATCTTTGACTAAATATATACACATTTAACCCTTCTTTAACCTATAACTAGATATATTGTTGTTGTAATATAATTAATGGTCATTTTCCATTCAATACTAAAAAGCTCTTTTCATTTTATTAATGGTCATTTTCCATTCAATACCAAAAAGCTCTTTTTATTTTATTTATTTTTGTCTCTAATGAATTAATATTTATGTATTTTTCATTTAATATTTATATTGTTGTTGTAATATAATTAATTGTCATTTTCCATTCAATACCAAAAAACTCTTTACATTTTATTAAAGGTCATTTTCCATTCAATACCAACAAGCTCTTTTCATTTCCATAAGTATTTTATGTGAAAAAATCTTTATTCAAGAGAGTAAAAACTATGACCTACCTTTGTACATGACTATTTCGAAACTTTTCACTAAGCTCGAGGCCAAACTCCAAATAAGTTTATAATTGAGAAAAAGGGTCAAAATTACCCCTCAACTTTGTTTTATTGGTTGGCTTTATCCTTATAGTTAAAAGCAAGTTATTTTTACTCCTGCCGTCAATAAACTTAACAAATATATCCTTCCTTGGACGAAAACCCCCAAATCAATTGAAATTACCCGATTTTTATTTTAAAAAAATAACTCATCACCCTAATATAACCCAAATCCAACCCATCTAACTAAATTAACCCAAATAAATATACTAAACTAACCAAGATTCTTAACCTATAATTCCCAAAGAAGACAGAACAATTCTCAATTTGTGTCACATTTTCAAATTGCTCATTGATTTACCGCACATTATCATCTCCCAAATTTCAAGAACGATACAGTCTTCTTATATGACTCAAGAATCTGTCTACCCCTTTGATTTTGTATCCCAGTTGGGGTCTTTGCGTTTGATAACCCAAATAAACTCAATAAGAGCAGCTATATTGTATATCTGCACTCAATTTGGGCTCTATTTATTTTTGATCTATAAGAAGAAGCCACTACAGCCCTTTATTTAGTTTGAATAGTTGTAGAAATTATGGTATTTCAAGCATTAGAAGAGTTATTCTTCAGTTCATTGTGAGAGAATTCCACTTGAGTTTGCCTATGTTAGTGTTAATTGTGAGGTTCTCAATAGGTTGAGAGAAGATGGGGATGTTAGCAAGAATGAAGGAGTACTAGCCATTAATGGTGTTGAATCAGAATGTCCAAAAAAGGTACTAATTTTGATGAGTGCTACTGGTATGGTCACAGGGCAACCGTTGAAGCCTAGGCAACCTTCAACGAACAATTTGAGATAAATGTCAGGTCTTTACGATTGATTTTATTAGACAACGTAGGATTTATGTGTTGGCTATGATAAAGATTGTGAGTGTTCTTAGGGTATTTAACCAAGAACATTGAGAAGAAGGGGAACAACACTGAGATGAAGAAGATTGGAAGTGTGTTAATTTGTTATGGGTTTTGTTTAGTTTAGTGGGTTGAATGGGTTCTGGTTCGGGTTAAAAATGAAATTAAATAATTTCAATTAAAATCGAGAAATTTCAATTGATTTGGGGGTTTCTGTCCAAGCAGGGGTATATTTGTTAAGTTTATTGAAGGCATGGATAAAAATAATTTGCTTTTAACGGTAAGGATAAAGTCAACCGATAAAACAAAGTTGAGGGGTAATTTTGACCCTTTTCCCTTATAATTAGCCTTCGTAACACATTAAGAACTGTTTCCAATAGTTTTGTCTCTATTCTCTTAATATTCAATAACGCTACCTTATATATGAATTCCTTAACATAAACAAGACAACACATGTAACAATCTGAATGTAATATTAATCAAGAACTTATCTTGAAAATTCTCCAAAAAAAAAAATTAGCCATCACAAACTAAAATACCCCTAAATAACCAAACTACAATAATCAGATTTCACTGTAACAATCTTGTTTGTTTCAACACGTTTTTGAATTTTATAACGATTGGTTGTGTCACGGCCCGAGCCTACACCCTGGGTGGGACTGACACTCGAGAACCATTGTTGGCCCCAAGCGAACCCTTGGCCTGTCTTACTTACTCAGCGGAAGACTCTAAGCATTAAGTAAAGAATTCAAATGCAAGATAACTCAACTGTCTCAAACTAACTTATGATGTTTTAGAAGTAAACATTTAGCTTAGCCAAAGTGGCAACTCAAATCTGAACATAATCAAATAACAAGATAATGACGAATGAACTATCATCTGACTATCTATCTATGAAGCCTCTAAACAACTGAGATGGATTTTGGGACAAGACCCACGACATCCTAATGAACTAAAATGATAAAGTAATGAAAAAGGGGATCCTCCGGAAGCAAGGAGGCTCACCAACAACTTTGAAGTTCAACTGGATCAACGATGTGCTGGATTCTGATCCTGGTTACCTGTGTCTACATCATAAGAAGATGCAGGTCAATTGACATCAGTACATTGAATGTACGAGTATGCGAGGAAAATTCTAAAACAAGACATAATCTTGAAAGGAACTGAAGAACTTACCTGGCTCAACTCAACTCAACTTAACTGAACTCATTTCAATATAGAGTAGTATAAAACAATAGCAATATAAATAAAAGCTTTTTATAACATGTATGTCAACTTTGTGTATTTAGAAATACAATAATACTATGTGTGTATGCAAAGACACACTATAACTCTGAAATGTATGAAAAAAATACAAATAAACTGTGTATATAAGAATACAATTACTTCTGTGGGAGTTTCTCTAACCGACAACCATCACGTACGAGTTATTGTAATGATACAATATTTTACCTCACGCTGCTAGGGTCGTCTTATACCTTGCCGAGGGTATAGAACCTGAACTACTAAGCGGATCCACTAGTCTATGCTAAAAAACACTAAGGAATCATCTAAAATGTATGACCCTTTTCTACCCATGGTGGTTACATGGTTTATGGGGGCTGTGAGCTGTCTGAACTCTCCCCCATATCGGTGCTCAATACTACTCCCAAAATATGATACAAGCTCTTATGTTTAAAAACATACTTCTTTCTATGATTTGAGTTAATTGCTCAAAAACTTAGCTCAAAGGCTATCTTGGAAACCAAAGTTTCCTCTCCTGCTTAATTGTGAAATCACTTACTCTTTTCTGAAAACTAGCTCAAAGACTCTTTGGAAATCAAGGTTTCCTTTTCTTGTTTAAATGTGAAATATTTTTAACTCTTTGGAAATACATAGTCCCCATATACTTTGAAGAAATGAACTTCAACTTTACTCTTTACTCAACTCAAAACTCAAGTCTTAAAATAAAGTTAAATCATTTGTAAAAGACTTTTGGAAAACTCTATGAACTTCTCTTGACTTGGCTCTTAACTTCTCTTGACTTGACTCTTAATTGATCCTTGAATTGAATAATGGATTCAAGGATTGAGATTTTTGATAGGAAAGATCTCATGATGTTTAAGAGTATTTTTTAGATAGTTAAACACGAGAAAAGATCAAGAAATCACTGCTTGGAAGCAAGTCCACGACGCGGAGATGCATTTAATTATTTGGTCGTGAAATAAATTTTGAAGCAGAATAGTCTGTGACCGCTCCCTGACGCGAAGAAAAATTATCAATTATGTGGAACAGGTCCGCGACGCGGACCTGGTACCCAGATTATGCCGACTTGTTCCTTCTTCATTTTCTAACACCAAATCACCTAAATTCGATTCTTTTTCTCCAATTCTCTTTAGATTCAGATACCCAACATATGTACACAAGAATCTTATCAAACACAACTCTAAAATCAACCTTAAACTCTCAAGAACTCCTCAATCTCATCCCAAATTCAAGAACGAAAGTAAATTCAAGAACACACATCAAGAACATTCAACTTTCAACTTTTAGGACGAATTCATACCGAATTAAACGTATTTGGCGCGTAGGTGAACGAACCCAACGTTGTGTGAAGTCACATACCTCGTAGGGATCACCCCTTGACGAAATCCACAAGCGATTATGTTATGATCTCAATCGAGATCAAAACTCAAATGCAAAAATTAACAATCAACTCAACACCTTTTTTGGGAATTTTTTGTGATTCATCAAAAACAGAGAAATGATACTCAATTGAACAAGGAAATTCTAGCTAGAAAAAGAAACTATCTATAGTGAGCTCCATATTCAAGACGTGATCTGCAGAAGAGGAAGAAGAGAGAAGAAGATCAGATTTAGATGAGAAGAGAAAAGAATTTGAGAGGAACAAGAGAGCACGAGAAGAGAATTGAAAATTACCAGATTTCAGTTAGCCCTCTCTCTCCTCTGTGATGTGTATATATAACCATCTGTCCATGTGACACGATCTCGTCCCTTGACCTTTATTTAAATGAATTGAATCTCGACCCTTCAATCTTTTAATTTCACTGTTAATGGCTTATACTCTTTCCCCAGTTCAAATCTTGACAGCAACATTTTATAAGCTAGGATTGAGATCATAACATACCCTCAATCTTCAAATGATCCTTGTCATCAAGGATCAGGACTAAAATTAAGGAAGATGGTGCGTAAGTGTTGGTAGTCCTCCCATGTAGCATCTTCAGGAGGAAGGTTTAACCATTGAACCAACACTTTTACAGCGGCAACATTATTCTGCTTAACCATTTGCCTTTGCAGAATGGCAACTAGTCACACTATAAACTGACCATCAGCTCCAGTGTTAGGTAGAGACGACTAAACCACTACACGATTGCCCATTTTCTTTTTGAGTAATGAGACATGGAATACAAGGTGGACCTTAGATTCAGGTGGTAATGCTAGTTTGTAAGCTACATTACCAACCCTAGAAATAACCAGATAGGGACCATAATATTTAGAGTTGAGCTTAAGTTTCCTCCGTAGTGCTAATAATGTTTGTTTGTATGACTGCAACTTCAAATATACTGAATCTCCCACTGCAAACTCTCTATCAGTCCTTCTATTATTATCAGCAAATAACTTCATCCGGGCTTGAGCTGCATCTAAGTTATCCTTAAATAATTGTAAAAATTGTTGTCTCTGCATGATCACATCAGCTTGCACCATATTTTCTAATAAAGTTCCGATACATAGCTGAGGGGGTGTATACCCATAAAGAGCTTCAAAAGGAGTACATTGCAACTCTGTATGAAAATTAGTATTATACCACCATTCAGCTGCGGATAACCAATTTTTCCATTAGTTAGGCCTGCTTGCCACCATACATCTTAAGTAGTTTTCCAAGCACATATTAACCCTTTCTGTTTGGCCATCACTTTGAGGGTGATAGGCAGATCTATAATTGAGTTGAGTGTACAGTAAGTTGAATAAAGCTCGCCAAAAGTTGCTCAGAAACACCTTGTCCCTATCAGCCACAATAGACTCTGGAGTGCCATATAGGTTATGTATCCTCTTCCAAAAGACGGAAGCAATAGTGGCGGCAGTATAGGGGTTCGATAGAGCTATGAAGTGGGCATACTTAGTGAATCTGTCAACCACCACTAATATGACATCTTTAGACTTAGACTTGGGAAGACTTTCCACAAAGTCCATGCTGATATGGCACCATGCTTGATTTGGAACAGGTAAGGGTTGCAACAATCTCGGGTAAGCCGCATTATCGTCTTTAGTCCTGTGGCATACATCACAACTGGACACATAATCATTAACCATAAGCTTCATCTTTTGCCAATAGAAGAGTTGCGACAGCCTTTTTAATGTACCTAACTGACCAGAATGACCACCAAGGGGAGTGTCGTGGAAAGAAGAAATGAGTTGTTGTCTGAGAGTTCCATGAGATCCTACATATACCTTGACTTTCTTTATTACTATACTAGCTGAGTAGTTCCATAAATTGGGTCCATGAGAATCTACTGCAAGTAGTGTAAGAATGTTCCGAACATGAGCATCCTCTACATAGCTCCCGATAATCTCTCGTACCCAAGTTGGAGTGCAAGTGCTTATAGCCATCAAATTCCCAGTAGCCAGATCATCCAAGGAATCTAACCCTTCTTGTTGCCTAGACAAGGCATTATCAACTCTATTTTCAGCACCTCTCTTATATTGAACTTCATAATCAAGTCCCAACAGCTTGGTCAGACCCTTCAGCTGAATAGCGGATGTTACCTTTTGTTCCAGTAGATACTTTAATCTATCATGGTCAGTCTGCATCACGAAGTGCTTGAACTAGAGATAGTGTCTCCACTTATCCACAACACTTAACAAATCCATATACTCCTTCTAATAAATAGGCTTGCCTCGGTGCATGGGTGCGAACACCTTACTAAAATAAGCAATTGGTCTCTCCATCAGCATAAGTACTGCACCAATGCCTCCATGACTGGCATCAGTCTCAACGACAAACTCTTGTGAATAGTCAGGAAGTGTGAGCACATGTGTAGTGCTCATAGCTGTCTTAAAGGCTTCAAATGTTAGACCTGCCTCTGGATTCCATTTGAAGGCATCCTTCTTTAACAAATCAGTGAGGGGCCTACTAATAGTACCATGATTAACAACATACTTTCTGTAGTAGCCAGTAAGACCAAGGAATCCTCTAAGTTCTTCGATTTGTTTTGGTCTAGGCCACTCGACCATGGCTTTAATTTTTTGAGGATCAGTAGCTACACCTTCCCTGGTAATAACATACCCCAAGTACTCCACTTGTGGTTGGCCAAATGAACACTTCGTTCTCTTAGCATAGAGTGAATGTCGTTTGAGAATCTCAAACACAACTGTCAAGTGTTTCACATGATCATTTACTGTTAGACTATACACAAGTATATCATCAAAAAAAATACTAAGACAATTTTTTGCAAGAAAGGTTGGAAAACCTAGTTCATAAGAGCTTGGAAGGTAGCTGGAGCATTGGTGAGACCAAAAGGCATCACCCTAAACTCATAATGTCCTGCATGAGTCCTGAAAGTAGTCTTAAACACATCCTCCCTTTTCATTCTGATCTGATGGTAGCCTGCCCTGAGATCAACCTTGGAGAAAATTATAGCACCACATAACTCATCTAAGAGATCATCCACTATAGGGATGGGGTACTTATCCTTAATGGTGATGTCATTAAGGCCCCTATTGATGGGCCTCAAATTTTTGGAGGCCTAAAATAAAAAATTTATTGATTTTCTTCTTGAGTCATTTTTGTCTCTTAAATGGTGACATCGCTTAAAAAAAATCATGCTTACGCCACTTGTTGAAATAGCTACTAAATTTTTTTTATCACGATAACCTAATACGTCTGTCAAATGGAGAAACGATTTTTGAGTAATCCTAATAATTATTTTGAGATTAATACCTCAGTTTATTTTTTTTCTATACCCCAGAAATTTGTAGGAGAAATAAATGTATACTTGAAAAGGTAAGGGAGAAAGAGCGACTGTTTAGATTTTTTTTTCAAACGTCAACATACCAATCTATAGTTATACGTCTAATCTTTGGAAGAAAAAAAAGAAGCACATTTGGACATTGGACTGCTTCAGAATCTACAAGTGATTTTCTCTGCATATAGAATAATGTTAAATTCTACTCTCAAAAATAGCATTAACACACAATAAAATTACAAAAGTAAGAGTACACAATTATTTTGTTATATTTCATGAATTTGAACAATAATTATTATTATATTGACTGTCCTAAAATAAATATTATCTATGTAGGAATATTAAATAAAAATAAATAAATATTAAATTATTAGAGGTAAAAATAGAATAATAAAAATATTGATCCATTTTAACATATAATAATATTTAATCTTTATTGTCATTATTCTTTTCATTTATTAGCGCTAAGAAATGATTTGTACGTTGGAGCATTCTTGTCTATTTAAATTAATAATAGTCAAAAATGCATTTATAATATCATGTTTTATAGAGTTTCTTATTAAAATTATCAGTGTTTACTTTTTTAATTTGAACTGCCACCAGCTATTTATTAAAATAATTCTGAATTATCAGTTATTTTTGGTACATGTCGGAATTAATACCAGAACTAACCCAAATGAAAAAAGAATTAGTTTTCTTAGTTGAGTGGGGTCGGGAAAGGTTAAGAAATGGGTAAGATGATTTTTTAGGGTTGTGTGGTATTTTTAGAAATTAAATAAAAATGATTTGATTACTTTTTAAATTCAAAAAAAATACACTTGTTAACAGAAAGAGTAAATATACATCATTTGTTAGACAACAAATATATATACGCATCATTTATAAACTTGTAGAGACAACAAACTAATCAAGACATCCATTCAAGCAATGATCTTGTTCTGAATTGGATGTTACGGCAGAATATAGAGTTATAATACTACATCAACATCTCTTTCTCCCTTTTGAGTTTAAACTTCTAAGCAAAAGATCGAGATCAACTTAAATCTATATAGACAATTTTTGTTTTAGGTTATGCACACGAAAAATTTGAGATCTCAATGAAAAAATTCTAATCTTGTGTCAAGAAGTTCCTGATCAAGAAATATTCGATCTATTAGCATTCTTTTAACACCGGGGAGTTGGCTAACAAAAGCTTGATAAATTGCATCTCAGACATTCCTCCTATAAAATTTTCTAGCTTAACTTCCTCGAGGTGATCAAATGTCATGTCCCACAAACTTTCGAGTTCAAGTGATTCTTCAATATCACTATATACCATCTTCATCGAAAACCTAAGAAAGATAACACGAAGTCAACTCTCAAATTATTGAGAAACCAAAAAAGTACGACAAATGACCCCTATAAGAAAATATCCGTTATTTTTCTTTGTAGGTTGAGCTCTATGAAACAAAGAAAAATCTGAAACAAAAGACAGGAATAAAATGTCATGTCCGACAAACTTTCGAGTTCAAGTGATTCTTCAGTATCACTATCATCTTCATCGAAAATCTAAGAAGCATAACAAGAAGTCGACTCTCAGATTTGGAGGATCCCAAAAGTACGATAAATAACCAATAATTAAGGAAAAAAAGAGTTAAAACACTACAAACCTTCATATCGAAATATTTCAAATATGGGAAGCTTCTTATCAAGCAAAGAATATATGAAAGTTTATACGATTCCGCCAATAAAATGTCAGGCGGTTAAAATCGTTTGACACTATCAGGATTAAAGGAAAGCTTTGTTGGTGCTTCATATCCTTCTTCACTCTGAAGAAGAATATGAAACACCAACAAGGCTTCCCTTTAATCCTAACAATGTCAAACGATTTTACCTGCCCGATATTTTGTTGGTGGAATCATATAAGCTTTCATATGCTCTTTGCTTGATATGAAGTTTCCTATATTTGGAATATCTCGAAATGTAGGTTTGTAGTGTTTTAACTCTTTTTTTCCTTAATTATTGGTTATTTATCGTACTTTTGGGATCCTCCAAATCTGAGAGTCGACTTCTTGTTATGCTTCTTAGATTTTCGATGAAGATGATAGTGATACTGAAGAATCACTTGAACTCGAAAGTTTGTCGGACATGACATTTTATTCCTGTCTTTTGTTTCAGATTTTTCTTTGTTTCATAGAGCTCAACCTACAAAGAAAAATAACGGATATTTTCATGTAGTACCAGTTTGCTATTACTAAAATCTTTTTATTTTAAGTAATAAAATAAATAATCATAAGAAGTTGTTTCATTTTCTAGATTTAGAACATCAAATCAACAATTTTACTAGTATTAAAATTCAAAAATCCTAAGAAACCTATGTAACTATAGCATAACGCTAATCAAAATAAAAAGTATTTTTTTTTTTAAATAGTAAAGTAAAATTTGAATACCTTTTATTAGTGTTTTAATCATAAGACACTTTTTGGACTCTTCAAGTCTTCAACCTTGACCTAGAATAAGCAATCTAGCCTTTAACTATTTAGAGGAATTTAGAAAATAATTTTATACTTTTTATGAAAAGAAAAGAGGTTCTATACAGGTATATCATCAAGAATTTGCAAAACATTCGTCAAGGATCACAAACTAGCCAGATCATTGTCTCTTAGGGTGTTCCTAAATAGACTAAAAGAGGAACTTAAAATTGATGTTAGAAATCACAAAAACAATTTATAGAAAAGCAATAGCATGAAAATCAAATTGAGAAGAACAAAAGAGGCAAACTTTAGGACAAAATTGAGCAATATATATATATATATACCAATAGATTAGTACCTATAATCATGGGGAAAATGGAGTGGAGTCTAGGAAGGCAAGAAGGACGAATTGGCACTATTAGAATTTTTTATTGTACTAACAATGAAGCCTATAAAATGAATTTCGAGGAAGAATGGGGGAGATTTTGTTCCCTTTTTTAAGACTACAATGTGTATTGAGTTTCTAACTTCACACATAGTACCATGTCTGTGTACATTCTATACTTTTATGTATGACGGAATATTTATAGTCAAATCTTGCGTATATTTTACGCTCCTATTTTTTATTAGATATATAGACATTTAATTTTTTCTTGACCTTTGACTAGATGTATTATTATTGTAATACGACTAATGATTTGCGTACATTCTACACTCTTATCTTTAACTAAATATATATACATTTAACCCTTGTTTGACCTTTGACTAGATATATTGTTGTAATATAATTAATGGTCATTTTTCAT